>JABTXL010011977.1:5284860-5309259 GCA_025134845.1 Neodon shergylaensis | reverse complement strand
AGAGAGAGAGAGAGAGAGAGAGAGAGAGAGAGAGAGAGAGAGAGAGAATATGTTCTTTATGTGTGTTCTAACCCAGGGCATTGCAGAAGTTATGGAATTCCTTATCTACTGAGCAACACTCACAGTTTCTGCACATTTTAAAAAGCAACCATTCACTTCTGAACAACAACAACAAAGAAAAAACAATCATAATAGATTAATGCAACTAAAGAGAAGCAAAAAGACACAAACTTCTATGATAATAAGGGTAATCTAAAGAATGAAATTAGATTATCAAATGATGAAGGTAATTTTAGGATTCAAATGTGCATGTGTTTGCATGTGTGTACAAAAAATGACAAACACTTGAAAGGCAACACTGAAAGACGAAATTAAATCCAGTGCTACAGTTTATGCTTAACTAAATCTTTTATGATGTCAAATGGTTAGAAAATAAATATTTTGACCTTAGAATATCTACAGTCAAGATGAAATCTGAATATCTGAACTTACAGTTGGTAAACCATTCCCTATCTTCCTTGCTAATTGTTATCAATCTTTCTGTCTAGTACATTCTGTTTATAATAGCTCTTCATGCTGGTTTTAGGAGAGAAATGGACATTATTTTTGAAATTAGCCTCTCTAAGTGCTCCCTAGATGTATAAAGAGAAATATTACATGTGCTAGTTGCAGATGAAGGGTTTAAAAACTACCATCTCCTCTACTCTTTAGGTTCATGTAGTAACTTTCTTTAAAACGATATTTACAATTATAAGTATTCATAAACATGGTTATAGATTTAAAGGTATTTGTTCAAAAAGTTCCTGAATTTTGTCTTCTAAATAAACTTTATAGATAAAGCAGTGATAGAGATTTATGTCCTTTTTGGGTGTTACACATGACTCTTGCAATTGCTTCTTTTTTATTTTAAATTTTGTGTACAAAGCTAGATTGATCACAAATAAGACAAAAATAAGGGGTATTGATATCTAATGTACAATTGAAACTCTTAAGCTACTGTCTCATTAAACGGAGGGGAAATATTATGTCGGGGAATAATATAGCTTCCGAGTAAAGCAGAATGTTAAGACATACTTATTAGTGTCAAAGGGGAAGTAAAAATGTCAAACATGCTACAAGCCTTCTATTTTACTTATTAAAAATGGGAACCATCCATTCAATTTTGACACATTAGTTATGTGGGAGGCAACCTTTGCACTTTACTTTCTCTACCTTGCCCTCAGTTCTTATCCATCATCATGCTTGCATAATTCATATTTAAATTTTCTTCCTGCTCTTGCTGTATGAGTTCTTACATTTTTATTTCAAGCAACTTAGGTTTGTCCCTCTCCTGCAGTGGGCTCCCTAGGTATGGTGCCCATATTCTTGTATCATCTTTTCCAAAAGCAAATCTGATCACTTCTCTGCCCTGCTTAAACTTTCTTAGAGCCTGGTTTCCTTTTGCATTATACTGCATCTCTAGTTGTAGCTAAAGTTGTACCAAGCACAATACAGATGCTCAACAAAAATTTTAGTAAGTAATATAATTATAACTATAGAAGGAATAGTTTTATATTCCTGACTATCAGGAGACTTTAGCTCAACAAAACTCTTTTGCCGATCCTAGCATGTACACTTTGCAGAGACATAAGCCTTTAGATAGTTGACAGTTATCAACCACTGCATTCCAATTTGTTGTGTATGTGAATGTAATGGCTGGTTTTGCTTGTAAACTTGACTGTATTTGGAACTAAACAAAATGCAGGCTGTTGAGCACACCTGTGAGGCAATTTCTTGATCAGACTTTTTAAAGAAGACCCTTAAATGTGGGTGGTGCCTTCTGGTGGCAGAACCAGTAAAGAACACAGGAGAAAGAAGTTTTGTTCTTTGCTTAATTTTATTTTCAGAAGTGCTGACAGGTTCCTTTGTCCTGTTCCTTCTAGATTCTTTTATATTAACATCAACTTCTGTGGACTTTTAAAGTAGATGGAAGGCTACCGGCTCTCAAAATCATTCAGGCCTTTAGCCCCAGATTGAGACTGCTGAGACATCCAGACTGATGGGTGGAGCAAGTACAGGGTTCTCAGTGTCTCTAGTATGAGACAGTCATTTTTGGAATCCCAATATCGTACCATGTAAGCTAATAAAGTAAATCCCCCCTCTCTCTCCCCCTTATTTCTCTCTTTCCCCCTCTTTCTGTGTATCATGTCTATCTCTCTATATATTCTACTACTTCTATTCTTTTAAAGAACCCTGACAAATATAATATAAACTTGTCTATGTCTACACACATATATTAGTATTCAAATATCGAGTATTTAAAATGTTACATATAATTATATATATAACAACTTTGTAAATGTTTATATTAAAAGACTTTGAGAATTAATATTTTCTACATAAATTTGTGAAATTTTGTTCAAAAGTCACCTCAAAGGAAATAAATTAATGTTAATTTACAAGGAATATCATTGGTACCACTGCAAACCTTTAACAATAAAGACTTCCATGTGTTATAGTCATGGTTTACATTCAAACCATTTCCATTTGTTACATACTCCTCCTTTCCTTCCCAAATTGGATTGCAGCTCTCCTTGGTAAACTGTTTGTGTCAGGACTTGCTGAATTGATGCTGTTGAGACCTTTCCAGTTGTTGGAATTAGACTGCGTGTTCTCTTGATGGCAGCAGTTGTTTCAGGGAGGAACCTCTGACAGAGGCTCAGTTAATGAGTTGTAATCAGATACCTACTGGGATTATGGAAGTCCAGTGTCAAGGGATGGAAAACTGAAGCTGTTGCATCCATCTTGGCACAAACCTAGGGTTACTGATGAAAGAATAGAGCCAGCAGAGAGAACACTGGCTTATGTGATCCAGAGAATCGGGCTTTGGTGTCATGTTATGAGTTTAGGCACAAAACCAGTCTTTACCAGAAGTGTTCTGTGTTTCAGATCATACAGTCACTTCTAAATACCCTTTGGGAGTCTGGAGTTATTTCTTGCCATTGGCAAACAATAGAGCCCAGAGTGATACTTAAGTGTCACAAATCTTGCATATCCCCTGGGTGCCGTGGAACAAAGTTCATCCCAGGCCACTAGACTCAGGCTGAAAGGTGACAGATAGATTATCTTCAGGCCAGGGACAGAGGTTTTGGTGAATCAGACAGCCTAAGGAAGTGCCAGCTGTAGCCACAGAAAAAAAATTAAGCAGTGCTCTACAGTCTGTGCTGAGGACACCTATCTACTTTCACTGATAATAGATTGCACCTGCTACTAAAGATGCTCCTAGCGAGAGACTTCCCATACATGTCCTGGTCAAATACAAAACTTTGACAAAAAATTCTGACAAAGGATAATTCTGCTTTTAGATATCACTGTTTTATTCAGCTAAACCTCTATATGGCCTCTCTCTATATTCAACTGTTGTCTGGATAATAGAGTATTTAATGTGAAGTATCTTTACATTGATGATCCATTTAAGTTAATACATAGCTGACCTTTTAAATTATTTAGTTCACTCTTTTCTAGTTTATGTTTTCCCTTTCTTCCTCAGAGAAAGATGGACTATGTAGGGATAGGACATTTTCTGCCACTAAGATCAGAGGAAGAGAAGACATAATCTATGAGCTGCTGGACTTATAGTACCAGGGTTTGGCAATCAAAATGGTGAAAGTTTCAAGACAGCAGTTACATTACTGTCTATATGTGAGTATCTGTTTATGTGTATAATGCTACCTGAAGAAGTCTTTCATGAATGGAATTTGGAAAGTGGATGAATGAGGAAGACAACTGAGCTAGTGGAGGAGTGGAAGACAGGGTCTTGGTTGTTAACTGCTCAATAAATTATGATAAGATGACTTTTGGGAGAAGAGCAGAATGCCTGCCACCTCCTTTGTCCATTGTAACTTCCAGACTCCTGCAGACAGCACCCTCCAGATTACCCCCTGCAGGTGAACAGAAGCTGTGAAACAGATCATGACATGAACCCACATGAAATATGAGAGAATCAGTGAAATGGTAGCCATTAGTGGCTACTGTTGTCATGTTTAAAATATAAATGGAGAGGGAAGATTATTTGAGTCAAAGAAAAGTAAAACAAACAAAAACACAAAATGCTATATAAGTCATAAAAATGGAAGTTGATCTACGAAAGTTCCCAGAAAGAAACTGCGCCTTGTAATAGACACCTCCTGCAAGGCTGATTCACCTGGAGCCCTCCTTAATAGCCATCCTCTGGCCTCCTCTGTACCTGACCAACAGCTTTGTGCCTGCTGGGTCACTCACTTGGAATGCACAAACAGAGCATTGACTTCTCATTGGATGTCTTAACTTAGCAGGCCAGTAGCTTCCACCAATCCCAAAGCTAAAAGTGTTATCAGATACCATCTGAGGCAGTCACCTGAGGTTTCCTCATTTTGCTTTAACCAACAATTTTAGCCTGTGTTCTATTGCTGTGAAAGACACCATAACCAAGGAAACTTGTCTTTTCTTTTCCTCTAGACCCATTTTGGAATGCCAAAATGTTGTTGGTTTTTTACTCTTTGGTCTTTTGTCATTGGTCTTTAGAGGCCCACCACCTCCCAAATAGCTCATCACAGAGGCTTATTTTGTCCTATAAATGCCCAGTCGTAACTTGGCTTATTTCTAACCAGCTTCCCTTAACTTAACTTATCCTGAATACCTCTTGCCTCTCAACTTTTTCCCTTTCTTCTGTACATCTTACTTTCACTTTTACTCTGTAGCTGGCTGGGGGGCTGGCCACTAATATCTTCTTCTCCTTGTGCTCTTGTTCCTACATTTCTCTTCCTTCAGATGTCTCCTTCTATTTATCCTCTCTGCCTGACAGCCCTGCCAATCCTTTCTCCTGCCTTGCTATTGGCCATTCAGCTCTTTATTAGCCCCTCGGGTGTTTTAGACTGGCAAGGAATCACAGTTTTACAGAGTTGAGCAAATGCAGCATAAACAAAAGCAACACATCTTTAAGTCATCAAACAAATGTTCCAGAGCATTAACAAACGTAACACACCTTAAAATAATTTTCTACAACAGAGACTCTTCTGAAGGAAATCATTTAATTTGGGACTTGCTCACAGTTTCAGCAGTTAGTTACTCATCCTCAAGGCAGGGAACATGGTGGCACACAGTGCTGGAGCAGTGGCTGAGAGTTTTACATCCTGATCTGTAGGTAGGTAGGCAGAGTGACAGAATGGGGTTGACATGGGGTTTTTAAAACTAAAGTCATAATCTCCAGTGACACACTTCATATACTTCAACGAGATCGCATCACATCGTCTCATCATGCCACAATCATTCTTATTCTCTCAAAGGGTTCCACTCCCTGGTAACTAAGTATTTAAGTACATGAGCTTACGGGGATCATTCTTACCCAGACCACCATCCCCACCTTTCTCACGTCTCCACCAATGTATGTAAAAGCTTCTGGGTGACTTTCTTCATCCTTTTGCTATAAAAGCTTCAGGAAACTGCTTTTAAGGTAGAGCACGGTATTTAGGGTCATCTGTGCTCCCACACCATGGTCACTAATAATATTTGGCTCTAGAGCTAACTATTTCTTATTCCCTTTGAGGTAAAACTGCCATTTTATATACATGGGCCTAAAGGGATGGAAGAAATAAAATGTATTGGAAGAAAGAATTCTGAAATAAGAAAAAAATTAAAATGAAACAAGTAAAACCTTTGCCCAAAGAGAAAGAAACTTGTGAATTATCTCTATTATAATCTCTTAAAATATCTTTTTGAAAGAGGTAGCATAGAGATTTTTTCCACTATGGATCAACCTTGTAATAATTACTACTTGTGAGGAAATTACCTGAGGGAAATATGGTTTTTTTTATAATTCATACTTGGAATTTTCAAGAAAGTCAAAACAATATAGAGTTAGTGTATCATTCTGATGATCTATAAACTTTTCCAGACCCAAAGGAATTCCAATTACTCTATTAAATTACTCTATAATTGAACTAACATCTCTACTCAATAAAGCAGAATCTCATGTCCAAAGCAGTGTGTGAGCTATTGCTGAGTGTCTTAACAGCCCCTGTGTTTGCTTGCATGCTCTTACATTATTCTCCAACTAATTACTTTGTAAAACACTTTGGGATAATTTGGTGGTGAATAGTATTATATAGAGCACACCCATTTCTTTTCTCAAACGTTGCCTCACATTGGAAACTGGGTTTCAAGTTCTGTCTTTTCTATTTGTTTTAACTGAAAATATTATATGTAAAATATAAACATTCATAGGTCTTCTTTAAAAATGATGCATTTTTACATATAAATATTTAAATTAAATTTGGGATTTAAAACAATAATCTTTATATTCTTATAGTATATATAGTTGGTATAGTATATATATATATATACATACATACGTATATGTAGTACATATACTTGGATTATTCATAAAATATTTGTTGGAAGTTTACACATTCTCCAGGTTGTAGAAAGAGCATTGATTGCTCTCTCAAAGGACTTGGGTTACAGTTACAGCTCCAACAAGGTTGTTTACAACCACCCATAACTCTAGTTTGAGGGGTTCCAAATGACCTGTTCTGACCTCCAAAGTTATCAGGCACATATATTGTAGACAGAGACCCAGACACATGCAAAATAAATAATTAGATAAATCTTTACAAATATTCAAGCTTACCATTTATTTTTATTGATTTTACATTTTGTGAATTGCATACATGAAAACTCTCTTCAATTTTCACTCCCTTCCCCATCCAATTCTTCTAGTGTTCCCTCAACTCCCTGTTGAACTCAGGACAGTCTATATGTGTTGTTGTTGTACACACACACACACACACACTGCTGCTCCCCTTTGATTCTGTATGCATTTAACGTTAAAGGTTTAAGGATGACTATTTGGAACTGATAACCTATAAAAATGCGTTGAAATAATCTAGAGATGTTTTAATAGCTTTGCTTAACTTTTACATGTATGAGTGTCTTACTGACTGGATGTCTTACCCCACCTATGCAATTCTCTCTGAAGCCAAAGAGTGTGTCAGATCCCACAAATCAGGAGATACAGATGGTTCTGAACTTCTGTGTGGGTGCTGGGAGAATTGATCCTGAGTCTGGTGGAAGATCAGCCAGTATTCCTAATCAGTGAGCTATCCCTGTATCCCCAAGTTTAAGATAAGTATGGGAAAAAAACACCTACTGTACAAAAGTTTCATGAGATAATTAGTAGTCTTGTTTTACTGTTATAAAATATTCATTTTATTTCATTTATACGTAGCAGGCTTTGTTTTTGTTGATTTATGTACTTTTGATGAAAAAATTTCATACCATGTATATTCAACATTTTCCCACTCCCCTAGTCTTCCCAAGATCCTCCATATTCAATTAACCTTATGTATTTTTCTTACTGTCTTTTTCCAAAAACAAACAAGCAAGCAAACGTTAGATAAGCAGGAGGAAACAAAAATGTAAGTACAAAAATGAAAATCAAAACAATCAAGCAAAATAACAATAAGTTCAAAAATGTCAAACAAAGCAAAATGATACCAAAAGATCAACAGAAATATAATTGAGAATTTTTTTATTGACCAACTATACATAGTATGTTAACTGCCCTCAAGTGGGGATGATATTCCTGAACAAACTGATATTCCTTTGACCCGCAGGTATCAATCACAGACACCTTCTTGGTTATGGGTTGTATACTGTGACCACTTCCTCTCAGTGCTGGGATCCCATATGGCTTGCACCTGTAGATCTTGTACATGCTTTCACGGTCTCTGTGAATCCACATGGGTTCAGTTGTGTTATATCCATAAAGAAGTGACTGTATGACCTGAAACACAGAATGCTTCTGGTAAAGACTTGTTTTGTACCTAAACTTGCAACATGACACCAAAACCCGATTCTCTGAATCACATAAGCCAGTGTTCTCTCTGCTGGCTCCATTCTTTCATTGGTAACCCTTGGTTTGTGCCAAGATGGATGCAACAGCTTCAGTTTTCTTTCCCTTGACACTGGACTTCCATAATCCCAGTAGGTATCTGATTACAACTCACTAACTGAATCTCTGTCAGAGGTTCCTCCCTGAAACAACTGCTGCCATCAAGAAACCACATTGCCTAATCCCAACAACTGGAAAGGTCTCAACAACATCAATTTAGCAAGTCCTGACACAAACAATTTACCAAGGAGAGCTGCAATACAATTTTAGAAGTAAAGGAGGAGTATATAACAAATGGTTTGAATGTAAACCGTGACTCTGAAACACATGAGAAGACTTTATTGTTAAAGGTTTGCAGTGGTACCAATGATATTCCTTGTAAATTAACATTAATTTATTTCCTTTGAGGTGACTTTTGAACAAAATTTCACAAATTTATATAGAAAATATTAACCCTCAAAGTTTTTTAATATAAACATTTACAAATTTGTTACATATATAATTATATATAACATGTTAAATACTCTTGATATTTGAGCACTTATACATGTGTTAAGACGTAGATGAGTTTATACTATTGTATTTGTCAAGGTTCATTAAAAGAACAGAAGTAGTAGAATGTATAGAGAGATAGACATGATACACAGATGGAGAGAGAGGGGAGAGAGAGAGAGATGGATCTAGTGGCAAGAAGACAACGTGCCTTTGACTTGGATCTTGAGGCAGGATGACACCTCTTTAATCTGGGCCACATTTTCTGATGGAAATCTGCTGGAAGAACAATAGAAGGAAATTTCTTTATTTCTTTACCTGTTTGCTCTGGGCTTGTCAGGACATCCACACCTTCACTGGCTCCTCCTCATTTGGGACTTCATTAAATACAAAAGACCTGTTGAGACAGCCAGCCACACGGGACTGAGTAACTGCTAGATTCTTTTTGTTTTTAAATTTACACAATGAAATATTTATTACTCAACCGGTAAGAAAAAGGACATTATGAAATTTGCAGGCAAACGATGTAACTGGAAAAGATCATCCTTAGTGAGAGGTAACCCAGATACAGAAAGACAAACATGGTATGTATTCACTCATAAATGGATATTATCTGTAAAGTAAAGGATAACCATGTTACAATCCACAGATCCAAAGAAGCAAAGTAATAAGGGCTGCTGGGGAGAAGAGCACATAATCTCACTGTGAAGGGGAAATAGAATGGACACTATAGGTGGATGGGGAGGGGTCCAGATGGGGTTCTGAGAATGAGATCAGGTGAGGAGTGGATTACTTTCCATTTACAACTAATCATTGTTGTACTGCCACTGGTAAATAAATCCAAATACTTTTCAGTAAATTCCAAAATACATATTCTGTAATAACTGTGATTTCAGAGAACCCTAACTAATACTGATATTGGTTCCAGTACAGCGTGGGATATTGCTGTAATAGACCTGATCATGCTTTGGGGAGGATTGTGAAAGAATTTTGGAACTCTGGGCTAGAAGAGCCATTGAGTGTTAAGACCTTTATGGAACGTTCTGTGTGAACTTGGACAATAAGAATGTTGAGCGCAGTGCAGAGGATGGAGGCCTGCCTTGGAATGTTTCAATGGGAAGTTTAAAAACTCTATTAAGGGCACTTTGTTATACTGAATTAAGATCATGTGGTTCTGGTTAGCTGGGGCTAAAGAAACAGCTGTGATTAGCAAGATACCAGAACTACTAAAGCAAAATTTTGCTTTGTGTGGATATTTGATTATGGTCATCTAAAGCTAAGAAAATAGGGGTGACTAAGAAGAAATCACCATCACAGCAGTGAAATCTTCTGGGAAATATTTGCTGAGAACACAGATAAGCTATGCTCCAGAGGACATCAAGGCTGTACTTCTTGCAGGCAGCCAGACTTGGTAATACGGAAGTGTCACCCAGGTGGTACTGGTTTGAAGGAATGAAGGAATGTAGAGAGGAGTTGAGGCTTAACACTGTGAGAGGCCAGGAGAAGCCATTGGTGAAGGTGTACTTCAGTGGTAGTTGAACGCCTAGGACTGAAGTGATCATTAAAAAAAGTTGAGGCTTGGCTTCATGATAGGCTATTGGTAAAAGTGGAGCCCAATTGCAGCAGAAGAATCCAGCCTTTTTGAGATGCCAGTACCATGGGATGCCCCTAGAATGGCAACAGCAGTGGAGCAGAGTCAGATGGAACATAGAAGACATGGTGCGTGTAAAAGGTGGAGACAGAGAAGTGACATAGCCCTTTGAAGAAGTCTAGAAGACCATGAATTGATCCCAGACATTAGAGAATTGAAATGCTTATTTTGAAGTAATTTCCAGATAATTTAACCTTGAGTTATTCATACTGTTGTAATTTGGTATTGCTTAGTTAAAATTCTGGTGGTGTCCGGTTTCTTCCCTCTTGAAGAAGGGATTTAACTTAAGTTTAATTTTTAAAAAAAAATGCACAGATGAAAGATTTGAACTGTAAATAAAGTCTGATGATTTTAAAGAGACTGAAACTGTAATGGGCTTAAATTTGTAAAGATTGTGGGACTTTTACAATTGTTTGTGATTTTTAATGTGAGATCTTAGTGATGCATAAAAAAAGGAAGGATTGTGATTTAATAGTAATACTTTTGTTTGTCAAGTTGACAAGGGGTCAGTTGTATTGGCTGGCTTTCTATGTCACCTTGACAGAAGGTAGTGCTATCAGAGAGGAAGGAGTCTCCATTGAGAAAAATACCTCCATGAGATACAGCTGTAAGACATTTTCTCAATTAGTGATCAATGGGGGAAGGCCCAGAACTATGGTGGGTCATGCGGTCCTTGAACTGGTGGTCCTGGGTTCTATCAAAAAGCAGGCTGAGCAAGCTAGGGAAAGCGAGGCAGTAAGCAGCACCCTTTCATTCCTTCTGCATCAGATTCTGCCTCCAGGATTCTGCCCTGTTTCAGTTCCAATCCTGACTTTTTTTAGTGGTGAGCAGCAATGTGTAAGCTGAATAAACCCTCTCCTCTACAACTTTCTTTATGATCATGGTCTTTCATTTAAGCAGAAGAAACCCTAAGACAGTTACCATTCAAATACAAGAAAAAGCATACAGTATTTTAATTTCTGTCTGTGTTACTTCATTCAGGATATTGTTTCTTCCAGTTCCATCAATTTTCCTGTGAATTTCATTTTTTTCTGATAATTAAATAATAGTCCATTGTGTAAATGCACCATATTTTTATCATCCATACATGGCATTGGCATAAAAACAAAACATTAATCAATGGAATTAGAGATCCATATTGCAGTAGTTTGAGTGTAATTGGCTCCCATAAGCTCATAGGGAATGAAACTATTAGGAGGTTTGGCTTTGTTGGAATAGGTATGTGGTGCAGGAGAATTGTCTGTATTCTGTCAATCATGTTTTAAATAAATGCTGATTGGTTAGGCAGAAAGTATAGGCGGGTCAACCAAACAGGAAGGAGAGGTGGGGTGATGAGAACAGGAGAATTCTGGGAAGCAGGAAACTCCCTCATGAATCCTGCTCATATCATGGAAGAAGTAGGATGTGACCTGCCCTGCTGAGAAAAGTGCCGAGCCATGTGGTTAACATAGATAAGGAAAATGGGTTAATATATGTTATAAGAGCTAATATGAAGCCTGAGCTAATGGTCCAATCAGTTTATATTTAATGCAGACTCTCTGTGTGATTTTCTTTGAAACCTTGCTGGATGTGGGGTACCAGACCAGACAGAAACCCCAACAAACAGGCCCCTCATGTTATAGGTATGGCCTTGTTGGAGGAAGTATGTCACTATGGAAGCAGGCTTTAAGTTCTCATATGTGCTCAAACCATGCCCAATATCTCAGACCCTTCCTGTTACCTGCAGGTCAAGATGTAGCTCCTTCTCCACTCTCATCTCCTTCTTCAGCACCATGTCTTTCTGCATGGCACCATGTCGTATCATGATGATAATGGACTAACCATCTATAACTGTAAGTCACCCAATTAAATGTTTTCCTTTATAAAATTTGCTGTGATCATGGTGTCTCTTCACAGTCATTGAAATCCTAACTCTCTCTGTCTCTCTCTGTCTCTCTCTCTGTCACACACACACACACACACACCACACACACACACACACACGCATAACATGTATGGATGCCTGATTTTGATAAAGAAACCAAAAATATACAGTGGAGAAAAGGTAGCATCTTCAACATGGTACTAGTTAAACTAGTGTCTTCTGGCAGAAAAAATGAAAATATATTCTGCATTTATCACCATAAAAATCTCAACTCCAAATGGACCAAGAATTTAAACATAAAAGTAGATATATTGAACCTTATAGAAAAGAGAGACTTGAATAGGCTTAAATTGTTTGACACTGGAAAAGACTGATGTGGGATTCCCCTCTGTATGCTGTGAATCTCATTGGTTAATAAAGGAACTGCTTTGGGCCTATAACAGAGCTATAGGGGAACAGAGCTAGGCAGGGAAAACTAAACTGAATGCTGGGAGAAAGACAGAGTCATACAGAAGCCATGGAGCTGCCACCAGAGACAGACACCCTGAAACTTTGCTGGTAGGCTATGACCTCATGGTAATGCACAAATTAATGGAGATGGGTTAAATTAAGATGTAAGAGTTAGCCAATAAGAAGCTAGAGCTAATGGGCCAAGCAGTGATTTAATTAATACAGTTTCTGTGTGATTATTTCAAAGCTAAGCAGCAGGGAACCAACAGGCAGCTCTCTCCTCCAACAAAAGACTTTCTGAACAAGACATAGATAGCTCAGAAACTCAAAATATTGGTAGCCCTCCTATATACAAAAGACAAGTAGACTCGTGCAGAGACTTGTAACCAAACATTAGGCTGAGAGAGAACCCATATTGGAGATCTCCATCAGTTCTTTTTCTTGGAGCTCGGTGGATCCTACAGAAGAGGGCTAGATCTAAATCTACTAAGCTACTAAATCTGCTAAATCTAATAAGCAGTGCTCACAGGTACTCACAGAGACTGAAGCAGCAATCATGGAGCCTGCATGACTCTTTGCTAGGTCCTCCGTTCATGTTATAGTTGTTAGTTAAAGAGTTTTGGGGGCTCCTAACAGTGGGAATGTGCAGTGGGACAATGGTTTTACCCTGTAAACATTTGTTTCTTATACTTGTTTAATAAAATGTTGATTGGCCAATAGCCAGGCAAAAAGTACAGGTGGGAGGACCATGCAGGAAGTAAAAGTGGGGCAATGAAAACAGGAGAATTCTGGGAAGAGGATTCTGTAGTCTCCAGTCATGATCCAGTTACAGTGAAAGTAAGATGTGACTGCCTTGCCAAAAAAGGTAGCAAGTCATGTTGCTAACATAGACAAAACTTATGGGCTAATATAAGTTCTAAGAGTTAATAAAAAACCTGAGCTAATAGGCCAATCAGCTTATAGTTAATGTAGACCGCTGTGTGATTTCTTTGGGACTTAACGACTGTGAAAACTGGGCAAAACATAAACCTTAGACCATAGGAATGAAAGCCTCTCTGACTCTTGCCTATTCCCAAGACCCTTTTGGCAACATACTGCATTGCCTCACACAGATTTGATATAAGTCTATAGGCCTATATTTATTTCATTTTTTTATCTAGTGTTTCACTTCTGGGGGATGGCCTGCTCTTTAACTGAAAGCAAATAAAGGAGGAGTGGATCTAGGGGAAATGTTATGGGGGTGCAGAGTAGAGGGAGGGAAAATGCAGCTGGGATATATTGAAAACAGAAAAAGGAAAAGAAATAAAGATTTAAAAAGAGAAAAAGAAGTGACTGAGAAAAACTTAAAGGAATGTTTAACATCCTTAGCTATCATAGAAATGAAAACCAAATTTTGAGATTCCTTCTTATCCATGTCAGATGGGTAATCATAAATTAAAATAAATAAAAATGGTAATTAATAAAACAAATGATAGCACATGTTGATGAAATTGTGAGGAAAGCAGAACACTTGCTCATTGAAGTTAGGAGTGTAAACTTGTATAGCTGCTGTGTAAATCATCATGGTGGTTCCTCAGAAAGCTCTGAATGGATCTTCCTCAAGATCCAGCAAAGTACTTAGGTTATCCCCACAGGACTCTACATCATACTGCATAGATACTTGCTCATAATTGATAATAGGCAGATATTGAACATAGCCTAGATGAAAGCAACTTTAAATGGAAAATGGGGTAATTTATCATAAATCAATAAAAGCAATAATAAATACAAAAATTATATAAACTTTAGAAAAGATTGACCTTTGAGTCTGTCTTATTGAGCTTCTCCTGAGCTCAAATCACCTTTAGAAATGAATGATACTGTTTCAGCTTTCTTTACTTCTCCATGATGCTAATCTTCCAGGGCTGGGGACTGCATTTACAATGTATACTCAAGGTCATTTTCATGGAGTAGTATTAAGGATTCAGAGAAAATGGGATGCAATCTTAATATCAATGTACTGCTCTATGGGAGTTGTTTTGTGATATCTGATTATGTTATTCTTTTGAAATATTACACAAAATTCTCAAGTGCCTTATGTACTTAATACAAAACATCTGAATAATTATTTTTAAGATTGGTGTATTTTAGGAAGCTTTATATTTATATGAATTAAGTGAGTTCTCAATAACATTTCCCCTATATTTGAGAACATAACACATAATGACAATGACAACTTATATGAAGGGTTTTTATTGTCATCAAAATGCATACAAATCAACAGCTGACACCAACCACTCTTTTGTGCATGATTTGAGATTTAACCATGTTTATGATCCTGTGGAGCTAGATGACACCACTAATTGCTTTCCGTGGGATTCTCTTAGAATGGCTATGGGTATCTTTGGGATTCTTCATTTGAGGCATGAAATTCAAAGTGATATGTTTATTGCTAAATATTCTTACAAATTTGTCTACTGGTAAATAACAAAGCTTGCTATTTGTTAGAAAGTGGTTCTAAAGTCATTGCATTAAAAGAGGTAGTCCAAGGATTCTCTTGTCTATTCATTTTCCAATAGCCTAGAGACTGAACTGCAGTGCTGAGAGGCGAGTTGGGATTTTTAACACAGTATGCCAATATGGCAAATGTCCAGAACATGATCACAAAACAGCTGTTTTCCTCCATAACAGGGTGAATTATAGTGCATAGTGGAGCCAACAAACCTCTTAGCATTTGTGCAAAAGGTTCTTTTGCCAGCCAGGGAGCAAGCATCAGAAGCATTGGCTTTGGAAGACTTGGCATTGCTTAATTTTGGGGGCGACAAAAGTTTGTCGTTGAGTACTGTTAAATCCACCCACGAAGAACTTAAGGTAGTGATGGATAAGAGAACAGCTCAAGTGAAAACAGACAAGGCATTTTCATCAATTAACTTTATAACTCTTCATAGCATGGCTTTGGAGTTCTATTTAAATACTATAGATGCAGTTCACAATAATATTGTAATAAATACTTTAAATATTTTATACACAATAAAAAGAGAAAACCAATGTCAGAAATTCTAGAAGAAAATGAGTTATAATAGATGTCTGGGCAACATACTGAATGACCATGGAAATCATAGCCCTTTCAAGTAAATGTTTTATTTACCAAGCAACAATGAATTTCAATGAACAAAGATGATGAGAAGGGAACATTTGAATAATGAGAAAGTACTTCTTTCCATTTGAAAACAAATATGTAAAGAAAAGCTAACACTCTGATTTTCTGGATGGAAAAGTATGAAGGCAAGCATCTCATTTTATCTTTAACAGGTCTTGGTTTTAAGAACAAGCTACAGGATGGGATTGGGCTGGTATTTAACAGTGTTCACATGCCATACAAAATTACAATCCTATATTTTCTTAATAAAAATATCTTTTTAAAAGATAGCTTTACTTTGTATATTGGTGGACCTAAGGACTTACTATGTAGTCAAGTGCCTAGAACTAACGGTAGTGCCACCTACCCAGGCCTTCAAAGTGATAGTATTTCAGGCATGAGCAACTACACCTCCTTTTATTGTTTAAAAACCTAAACCATTATTTCTGTGATCCATCTGTGTAATAAATCATAAAAATATGATACTCTTGCCCATATTTTCAGTGTATTCAAATTCAGAAATTTTGGGATTGGGTATACTTTTTCATTTTCAAAAGATAAATATGATAATCATAAAATTTTGAGAATTAAATAAGAAATATTTATTTTTAAAGATTATGTGTTTTCTATAAAGATCTCAAGATCCTTATAAGTAAGAATTGGATTTGTGTAACAAAAATCAGCCACTATAAGAATCTGCTATAATATCAAGGAAGCCAAGCCATCCAAGCTGACCATGTCTATGGTCAAGGGCATATATTTCTAAAGTTTCTTCTGCTCCAGTTCATTTTTCTGTCTTATGAAGTGAATATTAATGTATTTGAAATTTTATATGCTAAGATTCCTACCTCCAGGTGGTATTGAGAGGTGGACTCTGGGAGGAAATTACATGGCAAGCATTAGTTGACCAATACAGACAGCAAAATACTTGGTGTGTGCTTTTATTGCTATACTCTGTCATTCTTGCTTTTTGGGGTTGTTTTGTTTTATTGGAAGAGGGAGAGAAGTGGGGTATTAGGTGGGTAGGGAGGGGAATGATCTGAGGAATCTTGAGCTAGGGGAGAGAACATGATTTAAATATATTGCATGAAAAATTAAATTAATTTAAAATGTAATAAAGGGAGTGGATACCTTCAAATGGGATCAATGCCTTTATAAGGAGGGTTTTAATATTCTTCCCATCCTCCTCTCTTCCTTTTGTCATATGTCTCTCCCTACTTCTTTCTGCTGTGGTACTTATGAGGATGCAATGAGAAGACAGCAAATAAACATTCTAATCAGGAAAACCAGTGCCTTTACCAGACACTGGATCTGCTGATGCCTGACTCTCAGACTCTAATGCCATGAGGAATGATTGCTGTCTCAGCTGTGTAGTGTGGTATTTTATGATAGCACCATGACTGTTATCCTCTGCTTACCAGAAGACTTATCTACTTAGGCCTCTCAATTTACTTTTACTGGTAATTTTCCCATTCTGAAAACCTGTCTCTTTCCTAATCTAGTTGTAAAGAATTATGTTTCCTGTTAGAAAGTTCTCTACATATTGTCTAGATGATCGACTCCTGTGTCCTGTTTTTGGGTGTCTTTTAGAATAACTGAGTTCTTTTCACATTGCAGTAGACTTGGCACAGAAAGTATAGCCATGTAGCTTGTCTATCTAGGTGTCACTTCCACGTGGAACTTTAGAGAGAAGCATCTCTTTAATTAGAGGCTCACAAACATAATTAATAAAGGATCTTGGTATGAAGCAATACTGAATTGGGAGTGCTCTTGAACGTTTTGCCTAGTTTACTCACAAAATTAAGAATCACAGCCATTCCATATGCTTATAAACTGAAACATATAGGAAGCATACATACGTGTGTGTGTGTATGAAAACGTATGTTTGATGTATATATTGTGTATTTTGTTGTATTTATGTGTTTGTGTGTGTGTGATATTATGTGCCAAAATAAAGCATCATATTTTTGGATGTGATACTATAGAAATGGTTGAAAGTCATTGGTACAGAGACAAGTCACTCATGTGTACTAGAGTGAGAATACTAAAATTTATATTGAAAAAGATTAAAATTGGTTCTTTATCTCTCATTTTTTGCCTTTCACACCTTTTTTGTTTTTATTTATTTATTTTTCCATTAAAATTTTTACACTTCCTCCCCTCCTCCCATTCCCATCCCGCTCCCCCACCCCCCTCCTCCCATCCCCTCCCTCCTTAAGAGAGGGCTTGGAACCCTGCCCTGTGGGACGTCCAAGGCCCTCCCCACTATATCCAGGCCTAGGAAGCTTTGCATCCAAATAGACTAGGGTCCCAAAAGCCAGTACATGCAGTAGAAACAAGTCCCAGTGTCTTTATCAATGGCTTCTCAGTCAGCCCCCATTTTCAGCCACATGCAGAGAGTCCGGTTTGATCGCATGCTCATTCAGTCCAGGTCCAGCTGGATTTGATGAGTTCCCATTAGAACAGGCACACTGTCTCAGTGGGTGGACCAACCCCTAGGGGTTCTGACTTCCTTGCTCATCCTCTCCCTCCTCTTGCCCTTCAACTGGACCTTGGAGGCTCAGTCCATTGCTCTGATGAGGCATGCATATAAATGGAAATAGAAAACACTGTCCTGAATGAGATAACCCAGACCCAAAAAGATGAATATGGTATGTACTCACTCATTAGTGGACTCTAGTCATAAACTAAGGACATGAAGCCTATAGTTGGCAAGTCTAAAGAAGCCAAATAACAATGTAGAGCCAAAGAAAAACATATATAGATCCTCCTGGAAATTGGAAGCAAACAAGATCGCCGGGCAAAAGTTGGGAGCATGGGGGTGGGGGTAGGGGTGGAGGTGGGGTTGGGAGAAGGGGAGAGGAGGAAAGAGAAGGGAGAAAGGAAAGACTGGAGAGAGCTTGGGGGAGTGGGAGGGTGGAGATGAAGGGAGGGCAGATATAGGAGCAGGGAAGAAGATATCTACATTAAGGGAGCCATTTTAGGGTTGGCAAGAGCTTGGCTCTAGAGGGGATCCCAAGTGTCCACGGGGATGTCACCAGCTGGGTCCTTGGGCAACAGAGTAGAGGGTTCCGGAACTGGCCTTGCCCCATATCACAGTGATGATTATCTCGAATATCACCATAGAATCTTCGTCCAGCAACAGATGGAGATAGAGACAGAGACTCTCATTATTCTTTATATTCATAAATACCTTGGACACGGGATCGAAAGTAAAACATGAAACTGAAGGAGAAACAATCCCGCCCGTGGTAATGATGCATATTAAAAGTTTCTGATACTGTTTTCTAGTACACACAGTGTTTAGCAGAACCGCATTCTGTATGTTCTGTGTGTTAAAATGTATTACTGTTAGAGAAATGCATTTCTTCTAGTGACCCAGCAAGGTTTCCTGCTCTCTTCTGCTCAGCTTTGCTCAGTCTTTCTAAGGGAGCATCTCCTAGCTCAGTCCCCTCAGGGATGTCCCAGCCAGGTTCTTCTATTCTGCTAGGTCAAATTAAGATAATCACCCAAGACTCTTTTAAGAAAGAGATTTGGAAGCCTGTCAGTGGTGGCACACGCCTTTAATCCCAGTACAACGGATGCAGAGGCAGGCGGATCTCTGTTAGTTTGAGGCCAGCCTGGTCTGCAAGAGAAGTTACAGGACAGGCTCCAAAACTACAGCGAAACCCTCTGTCAAAAAATAAACAAACAAACAAAAAAAAATAAAACAAGAAATAAAAAAAAACAAAAAAGGAGAAATAAAAATTTAAAAAAAAATAACAACAGAGATTTGGGAAGGAAGAGTCCATGAGAGTGGTTGCCTCTGCCAGGGTGGTGAGGGACAGCCCCCAACTGAAAGGGCTTATATAGGGCTTCTTGGGGTTATATACTAGCGGCAGTGTTAATCTTTCTTTATTCTCTACTACTACCTATTGCAAAACTTAGACACACCAAGCTCGATTGATTTGCTCATAAAATAGTAACTTGTGAGGCTTGGCAACAGTTAGTGTCCTTGCTTCTTCCACCCACTGTTAACCTAAGAAACTTGAAGGTTCTGGAAAAGAGCTTAGGGCTCACTCATACCCATGTCGGGAAGCTACTGTTGCTAGGTAGATTTACCACCCAGAAGAGCTGTATAATACCTGAGCATCTCAGCATGGTTGTGCTCCAAAAGTTACCTTTAAAATGTAACTTATACATGGCTAATGTATTCATTTATGCCTTTCAAACGGTTTGCCTGTTGTATTCTGGATGGAAATGAGGATAATTTCCTTTTCTTTTGCTTTTATGAGGAATATTCCTATTCACAGTCTAAATTTTTTCTGGGCACAGAGGTAGTCATTACTTTCCATCATGTTTCTATAAGCCATATTGCTGGATCAAATACACAGCTTCATTATGTAACTACAATTTTTTTTTGCTGTATAAGTGGTAGAAATTTATGTGACTAACAGTCATATAAGGATCTATCTCGTCCATATTCATTAATAAATGATTCTTGTAGGTTGTCAATCTTTGCAAATCTATTGGGTGCAATGGTTTCTTGCTGTGGTTGTTTGCTAGTTCTGTGGACTGTTTGGTGACTTTTGTTCATTATTTTCACATAGTCTGTGTTTTTATATCTTGTACACCTCTTACATATGTTTTTGTTAATATATTTCAAAAAATATAAGAAAATTAATTACATGACTTATATTTAAGTCTTTTGTAAGTATGCGATAAGTGGTACCAAGTTTACTTAAATTTCCCCTACAATTTTTTTTTTGCTTTTTAAATCTATTTGATTTCAATTTAGTCTTGTTAATTGCCTTTTATAGTTTGTGGTTGTGTGTCCTTTAAATCATAGATGTTTTGTCCAAGATTCTTAAAGACATTCTCATACAAATCTTCTCAAAGCTTTAGCATTTCGTACTTTCTACTTGTCATTTATGCTATAGAAATAGGTTTGTAATGATGACAATGATTGTGTGTGTGTGTGTGTTTGTGTGTGTGTGATATCTGTATGAGTACAGGTGCTCCAATGGCAAAGTACAGATATAGAGAGGGCAGAGTACAACCTATGTTGTCAGATCTTCCTCTTTGCCTTATTTGAGGAAGGGGGTTGCTGTATGTTGAGTAGGTTATGTTACATGTTCAACCAGTTTCCAGGTAGCATCCTGTCTCTACTTGACATCAAAGTGTTGGAATTACAGAAGTGTTGCCAAACTCTGTGTGGATTCTGGGGATTTGACCTCAGGGCTCAGGCTTGCATTATAAAATATTTTATCCACTGAACCATCTCCCCAGCGCCTTTTGTTTATTTTTAAATGTGGTGTTGAGGAAGCAGGAAAAATCAGGGTTTTTTTTGGTTTAATCTTTTTAAAATTAAAAATCTCTAGATTCTATTATGGGTATGGCATTTTATTACTGCCTTGAGATTAAATTCAATAATATTATGTATATTTATACAGGACTTGATTAGTACATTACTTATTAATGTATGTTCAACTTTCCTTCTGAAGGGTTACTCCCTCCTTCAAACTTTACTTTTTATTACTTTTACTTTGCTTATTTTGAATCTTTTATCACAGCAATGTCAAACTTTTCTGTCTTCCAAGTGAGTGTCCTTACCTGCATGGTTATTGGTTGCATAAAGTCCTTCCTCTATCATTGAATCTTTTAATCCTAAATATTAACTTAAATTCCACTTTTCTTTTAGGAAATTCCTGAATTTTGACTCCTTCTTATTATACATTTCTCCATTTCCAACAATTTACTAGATATTTTTTATCAGTAAATTCCCTTAGAATTTCAAATACAACCTGTCTCTAAACTACATTTTATATATTAAAAACTGCCCCTATTCCAATTATTTCTTTGTTTCATTTTGAGCACTGAAATTATTTATTTTTGAAAATCTTGCATTAAACACATAAATTACATATTTTAAGATAAGTGTGATATTTTGATATACACTCTAAAATATCAACGTTGGTTGAGCTCGTCTGTCTCCTTACATATTTATGAGAGCTTTCTGGTGAAAGCTTTAAGAACTCTTCCCCGTAGTGCTTTGATTAGACCAGCCTTGTTATGAACTACGCTCGTCCTCCTGCACAAGCACACAGGCACTTGAAATTTCCATGAAACGACTACTTTGTTCCCATGGTTTCTTTGAACATAGATTTCTTTCCCTTGGATATATACCCAGCCGTGGCATTGCAGGCCAATGTTGTAATTCTCTTTTGCACATTTTTGAAGAACTGTCCCACTGATTCTCATATCTATTCTAATTTACTTTTCTACCAGTGGTGTACACGAGTTCCCTTTTCTCCACATTCTTGCCAGCACTTGCTGTCATTTCCTAGTGACCTTTAGGCTGGCATCGGGTGACCTCCCACTACGATTCTGCTTTACATTTACATTCCTTGATGATTACTGAACATGAGCAGTGTTTCCTAGACCCATTGGCTGTTTGAATTTTTATCCCGTTCCTCTTTATCTTTGTTCTATGACACTGAATGCAAATATAATTTATACTTTTGTCTTGTATATGGCTATGACATTTAACTGTCCAATCCTGTTTCTCCTATCCTTTCAGTAGAGCCACATTCATCATTTAGATTTCAATTATTATAAAGCTGTTATGCTCCTTTTGTTTTCAATCTGTCTGATTTATTATGGTAACTGAATTCTATATTTTTATATTAGCTGATGGATCACATTTCTCTAAGAAAGACATTCACAATGACACAGAGTTCTTTTTTTAAAGAATTAATATTTCTATGAACAGAAATGTAACTCTGGAATGAGAGATACTTTTCACTGTGAATCTTTTATGAGGCTTCCTGTTTGTCTCATTGATGCCCACCTATTTCCGCTCAATTGTCTGCTACAGTGGCATTGTCTTCTGGTTTAGTAGATTGTTAACTCTCCCTGTTACGTGCTTGAAGTCTTGGGCATCTTTGTCTTAAAACTGGAGGTTTCTTTCCTGTCCAGCAGTTGCCAATAACTACTCTGAGGAATAATATTACTTGCACACTGTTTGACCTATTAGCTTAGGCTTATCATTAACAAGCTATTATAACTTAACTTAAGCCATTTCTATTATTCTATATTTTACCATGAGGCTTGTGACTTGTTACCTCACATTTTGCTTCCCCATAGGCTTCTGGCTTCTCCTTAATTCTGTCTTTCTTTTCTGTTTACCTTTACTTGGATTTCCCCCTGTGCTCTTTTCTGTCCAGCTATTGGCCAAATCAGCTCATTTACTAACCAATGGTAATGAAACATAGTCACAGCATACAGAAGAATATCCCAAATCATTTTATAGTACCAAAAGCCTGGCTTTCCCCCTCACCATGGCTTTCTGTTTTGAGCTCTCTTTTCAGTGTTCAGTAACAACTTCTCCTTAATTCTGGATATAGTAGAGGTGACTAATCTTGTATATTCACTGTTGGGGAATGGCATGGTCAGTACTAGTGCTTTTGTTTGACAGCTTTATAGCTAGTAATTTTTCTTCAATTATTCTGTGTTGTGCTAATATTTTGTAATGTATTATTTTCCTTGAAAATTAACTTTGGATCTTTGTTTTGCCACTTACTATAGAATAAACTTTAGAAACTTAATTACTGTTTCTATTTTAGAACTATGTATACATTTTATCCATTTGTAATATCTGATGTCTTTGTGGTCACCTGGAATGTACACTAAACAATTATACCAGAAAAGCAGGTGATGTGGATGTGTACATAATTAATTACATGTCATTATTAAAAAATAGAAATAACCTAGCTTCAAATGAGAGGCATATCAGTGGAAAGGCAGTTACAATGTGCTGTTTTTCTAAAACAAGCATCAACTTCTAGAGTGTATTCTGCAGGGCTGCTCAGAGTCCTGCAGAGGAAGTCAGCCAGATTTCCACAGTGGAAATCCGATCAACAAAGGACCCTTAAACTGTCTTTTCCTCTTTATTTGTTTTGTCCTGCTCCCCTCTCACACACGTTCTCCATGTCACCTCAGTGAACAAACTCCCAGTCTTAGTGCTTTCCTTAGGATCTGTTTCAGAGTCATTTTAAAACAATAGACAATTCCTATGGCAAAGCCATGCGTTCATTTGTGGTTTCTGACAATTCCTCGTTGTATGATTTGATATTTCTATTTCACTTGTTTGACTGACTGTGTGACACAAAAATCAAACTCATATTGGCTTTGAATTTGTAATCTTTCTGCTTTTGCCACCTGAGTGCTAATATGATGGGTTTACGTCATCGCATCCTGTCTTACTTCACATTCCATCAGATGTATTTACTTTCCTTTAATATATTCTTAACACTGATCTTTTGCCAGCTTTCATCACCAATCTGAAAGCTCAGGGGAACAAAGAATCATGTATGGTGTATGGATTGGGACTGACTGAGTACCAGTAAGGAAGGTAGTCATGTATGGAGAAAGCTAATCATGAAAGGGTTAGTTTTACACCACATGTGAATATTTTATTCTGCTGTAAACATAATATTTTCATTCTAGCATACTTGTTTATTGATGGTAAGAGACAAATAGATATGATTTTATTCTAATTATGATACTAAAAATCACAGTGTGTTACTTTCTGATGTCTTTTCCACATCTAGTTTGCAGAGTGAATAAAGTTGGCCAAGTCTGTGGTTTGGTCTAACTCAAACAGAAACTCTGTAGCTTTAGAAAGGTGACTACCTCTCAGGATCTGGTTTCTTGATGGAGCACACAAAGCACATGATAAGACAACATTTGTAGTTTAAGTTTGTGCATTAATTATTGAGGATGAAATATTTGAGTATTATGAGTCTATTGTGAAAAATAGAACCAAGACAAGGAAACTGAAAACAAGATAGAAGCATGCTAGGTTTATATATATATAGAGAGAGAGAAAGAGAGAGAGAGAGAGAGAGAGAGAGAGAGAGAGAGAGAGAGAGAGA
>JABTXL010011977.1:5273086-5284850 GCA_025134845.1 Neodon shergylaensis | reverse complement strand
AGAGAGAGAGAGAGAGAGAGAGAGAGAGAGAGAGAGAGAGAGAGAGAGAACGTAGAGGTACTCTCTTTGACGCATACTAAAGGGTCAGCTGGTTTATATTGTAATACTTTGCTATTTTAATGAGTGCATCTCTAACTTGCATATTTGACCTAATAGTGCAAGCAAACACTTTTAACCTGTATAGTAAAGGAAATAAAGAGGTAGAATAAAATTTTCTTCTAGGGAAGTGATTTAATTTTATATAAGTGATACACACAAATACACACACACACACGCACACACACATATATACATATAACATTTCCACTTTTTCCATTTGCAAAACCTTATCACATATCCACAGACAAGTTACAGGAAACCATGGGATACATTCTTAGTATTGTACCTATGAATAACGCTGAAAGCTCTGAGATCTGGGATTGCTCTACTATTAAATGGAAGTACAGAATGGAAGCTGGGAGGGAGACATTCATTGCACAATGCCTGTGAAGATAGAACATTCCAGTGTGATAGTATTTAGATTATATTTAAAGCTTAAGAACTAATGACAGATGACTTGCTAATTACTTATAGTGATGAATGGATTAAGTAACAATAAATCTTTGCAGATGTTGCTTTGTGTTATGGAAATGATAAAAGAGGTGAACATGTTGATATAATGTATTTGATATCATTAAACACAGAGCTTGTAAGGATTTGCTGCGGGCATTTGGAACTTCTAATATGTAATGTAATTTCTTAGACATTGTAAATCTTGAACTGTTATTAAAGACAGATATTGCAACAACTTTATAAATAAAATCCAATATCCAACCAGAGAAAAAGTTAAATCTATGACATTATAGAAGACCCAGTTTAGGAAGATAGCCACAGTATTAGACAACTACCTAAAATTACACAATAAACATAACATTTAAAATTCAATAATGAAGATACCGCATTTACATGAAAACATAGTATTCCTTCTGAAAATAAAGTTTTGAGACATTCCGTGATCCAAAAACATATACAAAGTTTAAAATTGTGTGATAATATAGTCTGTCACTATGAATTGTCAATGTCAATGGCAAAATTTACTAAAAATTGTGCCAGTAGAACCACTGACATCATTCAGAAGACAGAATGCAAGAAACCCCCCAAATTTTCTCTTATGCACATAATATAACTGCCCATAACTTTTATTAACAAAAAAGCAGAAATATCTCAGATTAAGGAAAGCATGAGGGATATCAAAATATGCAATGGTAAAAGTGGCTTGACATCTCAGATCCAAGGATACTTCTGGTAGATAAATTTTCTACTGTTTCCTATGTGTCTCTAGTTTTCAGAATTTTTAATTTTGTTCATCATAAACAGATAATGGATAATATGTGGAAAAAATTCTGACTACCTTAGGAATTTGCAGTTGTTTAGCCATGTTAAGGTATCTCCTGACTAAAGTTCACACAGTGAAAGGACCTCTAAAACTTTCCAGAACTTACTAAAAAGTAGAGGTAAAAGGAATATTTGCTTGTAATTGGTATAAAGTATTTTGACACCACTTTGTCTACAAGCTCCTACAGCTTCTAGTGTTCATTATTAAACTGAATACAACGTGGCTAGCCAAGCCTATCAGAGAAGCAAGCAAGTCAGTAAAAAGGTAAGCCATTTTCAGACCTTCATTCTACCTCCTCTTCTGCAAATATGCTCCCCCAAACTTATCCCCATCTCTGTAGCAGACTATTTTCTCTGACCTCTCCCCCTTCTCTGGTTCCATTACCAGGGATTTGAACAGATCCTTGTTGTGGACAATCACAAACTATACTCCTCCCTTTTAGCCAATTTCCATTCCTATAGGTGAATTCCCATTATCTAGAAATACACTGTACTCAGAAATTCACAGTGCCCACACCTATCTGAATCCCAG
Source organism: Neodon shergylaensis (assembly GCA_025134845.1). Classification (NCBI taxonomy): domain Eukaryota; kingdom Metazoa; phylum Chordata; class Mammalia; order Rodentia; family Cricetidae; genus Neodon; species Neodon shergylaensis. The sequence goes on along the minus strand of JABTXL010011977.1, from coordinate 5,282,944 downwards.
AAGCATTCTATAAGGTAACATAGAGCCATCACACTCTCTGAAGAACACGGGAGGACAAAAGTAAACAAGGGAAAAAAACAAGAATTCAAAAAAAGGGTGGTAGGAAGCCATAGCATAACAGCAATCAAAGAGTGCTCAATAATAATTCTTATTATCAATTTCTAAATAAAATGACACAAAATAATGGTTGTAAAATCAAGATCTGTCTTTCTGATGTATACAAAACAAGATATATATACCTTAACAAGAAGGATGGAGGACACCTCAGGGTAAAAGTGTGGAAGGAAGATAGTCAAAGCAAATGGACCTGAGAATCAAGCTGTTATCGTTATTTAAATATCTAACAAATAGGCTTCAAACCAAAACTAATTCGAATGGATATGATATACTTGTCAAAGGAAAAAGCTACCAAGAGGACATTACAATTCTTAATGTCTATATACCAAACACAAGTAAAATCAAGCTTTCTTTGAACTGCTGGTTTCCGCATAATGACATAGAGACTTTTTATTAATTACAAAAGATTGGCAATAGCTTAGGCTTGTTCCCAACTACCTCTTAAAACTTAAAATAACCCACATATATTAATCTATGTTCTGCCACATAACTTGTTATGTCTCCTCAGTACCATATGTTCAACTTCTCTGCCTCTTGCTGGAGAATCTCTGCACCTCTGATCCTTTTTTAGAGTTCTCTCTTCAAAACTCCCACTTATCTTCTCCTACCTAGCTAATGGCCATTCAGCTCTTTAGTAAACCAATTCAAGTCTGCCTTAGGCAGGTGAGAAAAGAGAGACACGCTTTACACGGCACGGTACAAAAGGATTATCTCAACACACAAGGGCTCCAAAGTTCATAAAAGAAACACTAGTATAGTTTAAAACACATATTTACCCTCACATACTGATGGTGGTTGATATGAATACTCCAACTCTTGACAATATTTAGGTCATCTAGACAACAACCAAACAGAGATTTGCTAGAGCTTGCTGATTTCATAAACCAAATGGATGTGATGGATATTTACAGAACATTTCACACAAACACAGAACAATATACCTTCTGAGAACTTTGTTGAATCTTCTTCCAAACTGAATACATGTGTGAACACAAAACAAACCTCAGCAGATACAAGAAATTAATTAAGTTAACTCTCTGCATCCTGCTGAACAGTATGGATTAAATTTGGATCATCAACAACCACAGAAACAATAAAAAGTATACAAATTCATAGAAAACAAACAACCTAGTACAGAATAAAAAAACAAACAAACTCACAATTACAACAAAAAACAGATCAAGACAGAAATTTAAAAAAAAATAAAATTTATCTAGAATTCAAAGAAAGTGAAACACAACATGGAACACAGTAAAAATGATTCTAAATGGCAAGTTCATATCACTAAGTTGTTCCAAAAAAGGTGGGGGGGTGGTGGAAACAAGGAAAATATCGGTATAAATATTTAATAAAATGAGGGTTTTTTTTTTTAGAAAGTCAGTAAGATTGACAAATCCTTATCCAAATTAACTAAAACATAGAAAGAGAAGATTCAAAATAAAAAATTTAGAAAGAAAGAGGGACATAACAAGATACAGAAAATCCAGAGTATAGTAAGGGCATACTTTGTAAGCCTGTATACTATGAATTTGGAAAATCTAAAAAAAAGGATAATTTTCTTGATGCATACCACGTACTAAATTAAATTGTGATCAGATATTCAATTTAAACAGACTTATAGTTAAAGAGAAGCAGTAATTAAGAGTCTCTGAAATAAAAAAGCCCAGGACCAGAGGGTCTTAGCAGATAATTCTAACATATTTTCAAATAAGAGTTCATTCCCATAATCCTCAAAATATCCCACAAAATAAAAATAGAAAGAACATTGTTAAATTTGTTTTTAAAGGGCATAATTACCCTGATATGCAAACCATATAAAGACCCAACAAGAGGGAAAATCACAGACCAATTATTTCCCTTATGAACATAGATGGAAAAATTCTCAATTTGTAAACTGAACCCAAAAGCACAAGAAAAAGATCATCTACCTCTAATGAACAGATAGTTTACAGTGGGCTTGAAAAAAAGACAATGATGAAAGTGTCGGGAGCAAGGCTACACAGGGGCTACCCAAGGGACCCTCTGCTGTGACTCCGCATTATATCAGAGACCAACTTTGAGAAACTACAAGAGCAATCAGTACATTCCATAGGCATGAAATGTACATGCAAAAACTGATAAAATCCAAATAAAGCTTTTGTCAGTATTGTAGTAAAAAAAAAAAAAGATCATCTACCATGATCCATTAGAGTTCACCACAGACATGAAACATATGTAAATCAATAAATGTAATCCACCATATAAATTAACTAAAAGACAAAAACCACATGATCATCGCATTAGATCTATAAAAGGCTTTTGATAAAATTCAAAACCCCTTCAAGATCAAGGTTCTAGAGAGATTAGGAATAAAATGGACACACCTCAACATAATTAAAGGCATTTTGCAACAAGCCCATAGTCAGTCAATATCAACTTAAGTGGAAAGATACTCAAAGAACTCCACTAATATATGGGACAAAGTTGTCTACTCTCTGCATATCTATTTTAACATAACACTTGAAACCTTAGCTGGAGCAAACAAACAAACAAACAAACAAAAAAACAAACAACTGAAGGAGATCAGTTGGATATAAATTAGAAAGTAAAAATTCAAAACACATTTATTTATAGATGATAGAATTTTTTTATGTATAAGTAACACTTAAAATTTCCCCCAGGAACTCCTACAGTTGATAAACATTTTCGGTAAAGTAATAAAATACAAAATTAATCAAAAATACAATAAACTTCCTATTTACAGATGACTAATAAAATGAGAAAGAAATTAGGGATACAATGCCTTTCAAAATAATTTCAAATAATATAAAATATCTTGGGAAAACTTTAAGCAAGCAAGTAAAAAACTTCTGTGATACAAACTCCACGGAAGAGGTGGAAAGAGTGTAAGAGCCAGAAGGAACAGAGGACACCAAGGAAACAAGACTGAGACACTTCTGAACTCAAAGACTGAGGCAGTATTCACAAGGCCTGCACTGGTCTGCACCAGATAGTGTCCTAGGACTGAAAGTGGAAGTGGACACATGACCCTTGACCCAGGAGCATTCTTCCATTCATAGCCACTTACAAATGAACATTTAAACTTTTCCAAGGAGTCTTACCAGGGAAACAAAGCACACTTAAGGGTAGGTAGCATGTTTAGTAGTAGATGGGCAGCAGGAAACAAATGTCAGTGGGAATCTATGGAGGTTTCTTATCTTTTAATGTTGTGTCAGTACTTTTTATGACTTATTTATATTATTATTATTATTATAACCTTACAAAGAGTTTGCATATTTGTAATGGCTTTTGTTCTTTATATTTTATGGTTTTCCTAAGTGTGTGAATGAGTGGGTCTCTGCATCTATACATGTTTATTTTGCTTTTTCTTTGTCTCTCTTCCTTCCTTAGTTTGTTTTGTCCTATTATAATTTGTTTTGCCCTGTTCTATTCTATTCTATCCTATTCCTGCACTTGATGCCTGTTTGTTTTTTAAGGAGAGATGGATCCAGATGGGACGGAGTGGTGAGGAACTGGAAAGAGTAGATGGAAGAGAAACAATAATCAGAATATATTGTAGAGAAAATAAAACTGTTTTCAATAAAAGAAAAAGACAAGCATAACACACATATTACATATGATATAGCAAACAAATGAGACTGCTTTGTAGAAAAGGACATGTGTAGGAATAACAAAATGTTATTTTTTAGCATTTGTCCAGCACATAAGGTATAAGGGCCATGTGTTGCTTTTGATTTGTAAAGTATTTGATAGTGGAAGAATTCTTAGACACTCTATCCCATGAATCTCAATTAGGGCATTTGCAAATAAGAGACGAGCCTGTTTCACTACACAGTGACTTAGAGAAAGTCCTGGAACAGAATAGGAGATTGGATTTTCCCTCTCACTTCTACAGTACCCCCTCATTACTTGTACAACCTACGTTTCTTTATGAACTTTTGTAAAACATGTTTTGTGGGTATCTGTCTGTGGTCTTTTCATGTTCTTTATTCAATCTTATGTCAATAATAAGGTAAAAACCACTGGAGTCAGTGGGAAGACAGAAATTATGAGACATTGATGTAGGATATCCATAACTTATAAACTTAATAAGATTCATTAAGTAATTCAATACAGCCTACTCCTCTAATGATTTGATAGAATGGAGATTAAGACCTACCTATGCCTGTTTCCAGGGTCAGTGATCTACAATGAAAATTATTTTACAAATGTTGCCATGGAGTCTCAAATAAAATATTTGAATGTTGGGTTTGTGAAAATATTTGCTTAGAGCCAATTGCTTGAAATGTGCATATCTATCTATCATCTATATATATATATAATTTATCTTCAACATAATGTATATTGAGTACTGTATAAATGATAGTCAAACACATTTTAAAAGAGGTAGAAATGAACAGTCAAAGCATGCAAAAGTATTTTGTGAATCCACTCAACTTAGTGAATTTTCCAAAGGTGTGCTTTCTTTCCCCACACGAGGACCCACTTTTTCATCTATTTCCTGGACTGCTCTTGTAAACTTGGCTTGATCCTCTTAGGCAGGATTGAATGACCTTTTCTCTGTCCTTGCTTTACAGAATCTTATTTATCTTCCTTTTCTGAAATACTGTGAGATTCTTCACAAGAATTACCCATCGAGGGAACAGAGCCAGAGCGTGCACATTCTTTAACACATTTGCAGAATTGGATTTGCTTGAACTGTGCTTGTCTGTGAAAGGAAAACATAAGTGAGAAGAGCCAGCAATGCTTCCTTTTCTCAGGGTGTTTGTCAAACAAGACAAACTACCACTTGTCAATGTCTAACACCTATGGCGGAACAACCCCCTGCATTCTAACTCGTGTTTCATTAGACTTAAGGGGCAGTTATGCCTTGAGAGAAAATGCCACATTCAATAAATCAGGGTTAGCTACAATATTTAAGGGAAGTATTTTAATTCTTAGGATCCTTGTTTCTTTTCCCTTCTTCAAATGGCATAGTATTATTTTCACTTTTCCCCACTATTCCTTATGAATTGCATAAAATAATGAGATTATCATTATGATGCTTTCATATATGTATGTAATATACCATGGTCACATTTACACTCCATTACTCTCTTATCCTACCTCCTTTCCCCTAGTAGTTACTTTCTTCTTGCTAAATATTCCTTTCAATTTTCATAAATTTATTTTAATTTTGAACTTTGGACTTCACTGATGAGATTTGTCTTTCTCAATATAGCTTGTTTCAATTAATCTGTTGAAGTTCAGAAGTCTGGCTTCATTCATTTTCCTAGAAATGTGATTTTATTTTCTCTCTGGATATAATGACCACTGACCCCGATCTCACTCCTCCCCTGTTATGTCTGTATGCTTTGTGCTGCTTTTTTCCTAATTTCAGATGTAAATAAACTTTATGTGATTCAGGAAATTACAGAATTTACATGTTCTTTCCCAAACATTAAAACAAGAGTAAGCAATTGTTGGTAAGAGCAGACTCTCTGATTTATGTATTTGGTACAAGCTGTGCAAGGAGCTCCTGGCACATGACTTTCATGAGTCGTCACCTATGCTGGAGTTGGCTTCCCTGTGACGCAATGGGCTTTGATTGGTCCTTACTCTTGTACTTGACCCTAAATAACTCTAAGTAACCTGATTAAATTCACTGCTTTCCTAGGCTATGTTGGAATTCTTTATTTGCTCTTTTGTCTGTGTTCTATTTATGTTGAATGGGTGTTATTTCACTCAGTGCTGAGTGCTCTGCCCATGAGTGTGCACCACATTTTCTTTATTGTCCCATGACTGATTGTGTAACTTGGCTATTGTAAAAAGTTTTAAAGTAAACATTAGCATGCAGAATCAGTACTAAAATATATTTCCTGCTTAAATTCTTACTGGAAATGTTTAAAATTTTATCTCTCCATTTAATCTTAATTAAAAATTTAATCTGGTTTGAGAATTTTTTTATTTTTTATTATTATTTTATTACTTAACAAATAACAATCCAAATTCCCACTCCCTCCCCACCTCTCTCTTCCTCCCCACACCCTCCCAAACCTCCCAAACATTCCTAAGGGAAGACCAGTCACCATGCCCTGTGGCAAGTCCAAGGCCTTCCCTACTACATCTAGGTTGAGCAAGGTATACATCCAAAGAGAATAGGTGTAGTGATATGAGCGGCGGGCCACTTCCCTCTACCCGGCTAGCTTTACCCGAAATAATTACATAGACATCTGTATTAATTAAATTGCTGCCTGGCCCATTAGTTCTAGTCTCTTATTGGCTAACTCTTTCATCTTCATTAACCCATTTCTAATAATGTGTGTAGCACTACGAGGTGGTGACTTACCAGGAAGGATCTTAATCTGCTTCCATCTTGGAGAGGAGAGCTATAGTGTCTGCCTGAATCTGCTTCTTCCTTCCAACACTCTGTTCTGTCTACTCCGCCTATCTAAGCTGCTGTCCTATCAAAGCCAAGGCAGTTTCTTTATTAACCAATGAAAGTAACACATGTACAATTGACCCTCTTCCATCAAATAGGATCCCTAAAATCCAATACATGCAGTAGAGACAAATCCCAGTGCCACTGACACTGTCTGCTCAAACTGTCAACCACATTCAGAGGTACTAGTTTGATCCCATGATTGTAAACTTCCAGTACAGTTGGAGTTGGTGAGCTCCCATTAGCTCAGGCAAACTGTCTCAGTGTCTGAATCCCTCATGATCTTGACACCCTTGGCTCAAAAGAATAGAAGTAGGCAGGGAAAACTAAACTGAATGCTGGGAGAAAGCAGGTGGAGTCAGAGAGATGCCATGTAGCCACACCAGAGACAGACGCCGGAACTTTAGCTGGTAATCCACAGCCATGTGGTCATACACACATTAATGGAAATGGGTTAAATTAATATGTAAGAGTTAGCCAATAAGAATCTAGAGCTAAGGGCCAAGCAGCAATTTAATTAGTACAGTTTCTGTATGATTATTTTGGGACTAAACAGCTGGGAATCAACAAGCAGCTCTCTCTTCTTACACATAGGTTCAAGACAATAGAAAGTCTTTATTAGTCAAGTGGTGACTACCCTAGGAGTTAGGTGCAGTCATGAGCCATTCTGATTGTTAGCTTTTAAACACAAAACTGCATCCTGGGTCAACACACCTTAGTTAGCAAGAATAGTTAGAAGTAGAATTACAGAAGTAAAAACAAGGTTGGTACATTCAAAAACGATGGACTTAGATGGATTAGGACTTTTTTTTTCTCCTTTTGGCAGGTGTTGTGTACTACATGCTGAGTTTCAGAGCTAAAATGGGTCCTTACACTGTGGTGTCAGTTTTCTAAGGTCTGGGAGGTCTACAAAGTCTGGAGGCCCGATATAGCATGATAGCGAGTTCTTGCTAACTTTTCAATTGGAGTGAAATTATTTAAAATCCACAGTATTATTGTTCTGACAGGAAAATCCATTATATAACACTTGTGTGCATATTTCTCTTTATTTTATTCCTGTCATTACTGACTTCAGGATTAGATCTTCCCGTTGCAATTCTATCTTACCATAGTCATTTGCCTTAAGAATGGAAAGAAATATGTGAAGAAAAGGTACAAAAACACACTCAACACAAAAGAGTCAAAATGTCTGGTAAAACAGTATAAGGAATTTTCTGAAAAATAACAGGAAAAAATAATAAACAAATAAATAAATAATAACAAAAAATCAATTTATTTCATTTGCCACAATTCAGAGTTAAAGGACTTCTTATTTTTCAGGTACCCCATACTTTTTGAAAAATTACCTTCTATGCTTGGCCATGTAGAGATTTGGGAAATGTATTCACAGACTGTGTTCTTTTAAAGCACTTTTTACATGCATATGTGCTAAACAATGCAGTGGCTTTTGTCAAAAGATGGTAATGCAAATTTAGAGCTGAACAGAGACATAATTTAAATAAGTAATCAAATTCAGTGATTTTTTTAAGGTGGAGAGAGCCATGCTTCCACCCCAAATCTAGTTCATCATGAAAAATATGGGATTTTTGACTCTACTCACATAAACAAATTTTATCATTCACAATAAAATATGCAGAAAATATATGATGAGAGTTGGTCCTTCTTGAAAGTACAATAAATAATCTAACACTGCATAGTATAAAAATGAGGATAGTTCATCAGGAAGATGTACTTTCAGTGGTATATTGTGAAAAAATAAACTTGTTTTCTAAAGCTTCTCCACATGTTACAGGCTAATTTATTATGCATTATTACTTACCTCCAGAATTTGAAATAGTGTGTTTAGAAAAGATTGTGTGCTTATCAGGGGTTCTAAATCCTTAAATTTTTAGTGCTTTGCATTTTCAATTCTTTATATACTAAAAAAATAATATGCTTCAAACTCTTTCCTTATTTTTGTTTCTGTTCTGAACTGGTACAGAGGCTGTTACAAAGAGGATTATCAAGACATGACTTGAATCTAAAGCACGGGTGTGATAGAGACCTATGATTTAGTAGGAAATAGCAATACCTCCGGTGAGAAGAGGTTTTATTGTAATAACTGATTCCATGTGATTATTATTGTGCAGACAGTTTGAAGTCACCCAAATACTGTATCTTGCACTACTTTATTAAATAAATTCATTTCCCTTTGTGTTTCCAGAAAGTGGCTGTAAAATGGCAATGTACGTCTGTCCTCCAGGGATAGTAGGTCATAGGGGCAGGATAGTTTTGCTATCTGACAAACTAGCAAATGATCTCAAACTCCTAGTTTTGAATAGGATCAAATTATATGGGTATTTAAATATCCATCTGCAGTAGTTCTCATGAATTATTGATGTGCTGTCCCAACAGTATTTGGAGAAATATCCCCACTGTACATTGGCATATATACCTGCAATTATAGTGTAGCATCTTGGGGATATGGCAATACCACACTGCAATTGTGCATCCATATCAAATGTGTTTGCTCGCAAGTATAATAATTGGGGAAAAGTATGAGGTCTGATAAAAATAGTTGAAAATCAGCTTGTATTGGAAGGAAAAGTAAATAATAATGGAAAAACTTTTTGTATGTAGAGATTAGATTTGAATGCCAAGAGAGACCAAACCAGTATGACTAAGAATATGAGTCAGTCTTCAGATAAGAAGAGATAACATTCCAAACAAAGTCTGGCGAGTCAACTGAATTCAATTGTGTTTCTTTGAGCTTTATAATAAGCCATATAAAAAGCATTATAAGCCAAGGCAGAACAATCTTGAGGACACAAAAAAAGTAATTCCCCCTTTCCCTCTGCAGTTGTTTTATTACTGCTCTGGCCACTTAGTTGGGACAGAGTCATTTGGTGATACTGGTGTTTTGTGCCTGATATTTCTTTGTTGAAAGGGAATCTACTATGCATTGGAAGCCATTTCCCAGTATCCCTGGTTTATACTTGAGATACCAGTACCAATCAGACCTTGTTATGGACCAAAAAAATGTCTGCAGACACTGCTTCTTGTATCCAGGCGGATATCAGCAGCTAAGACACATAGATACAACTCTGCTCAAGCACTACATGTTTTCAGACATGAGATGATTTAATGGGTTGGCAGATGCATTATTGCTTTAGTATTAAATCATGGTCTCTTGAGGACTAGTCTGTATCTTACATAAGGTTTTATGTAAGATGACAACTTTATTTTTTCAGTACTGAATTCTAATTTACCACAGTGTATGTATGGTTCTTTCTTTCTTTCTTTCTTTCTTTCTTTCTTTCTTTCTTTCTTTCTTTCTTTCT
>JABTXL010011977.1:5261571-5273076 GCA_025134845.1 Neodon shergylaensis | reverse complement strand
TCTTTCTTTCTTTCTTTCTTTCTTTCTTTCTTTCTTTCTTTCTTTCTCTTTCTTTTTTGTTTTTTTTTTCTTCTGAGACAGACAGGGTTTCTCAGTGTAACATTGTAGCTTGTCCTGGAATTACTCTGTAGACAAGGCTGGCCTCAAACTCATAGAGATCCAGCTGCCTCTCTCTGCCAAGTGCTGAGATTAAAACCTTGGACCAAACCTGCCCAGCTTTTTTTTGTTTGTTTTGTTTTTTACATTCCAACTGAAGTTTGTCCTCCCTCACCTATTTTCATTCCCCCTACTTCTATCCACTCTTCCTCCACTGTTTCTGTTCAGATACTGGCAGGCATCCTATGGATATCACCCAGCTGCGGTATATCCAGCTCCAATGAGGCTAGGTACCTTCTTTTCTATTAAATTTGTGATGCCTCACTTAACTGTTATCAGAGAGGCTTCACCAAGCATCTGATGGAAACATCCAGACAGTAGACAGAGCTTGGGAATTCTATGGAAGAGGGGGAGGAAGAAGTGGAGAAACCAGTGGTGTCAAGTTCATGACACGAAAACCCACAGAACCAACTGATCTGGGCTCATAAGGGCTCATAGAGACTAAACTGATAACCATGGAGCCTGCACAGGACTGACCTAGTCCATCTGCATACAGGTTACAGTTGTGTAACTTGGTCTTCACGTGAGACTCCTAACAGTGAGAGCAGGGGTTGTCTATCACCTGCTGCCTGCTTTTGGAACGCATTCCTCCTACCAGATTATAACATCCAGCCTTAAGAGTTAACCAGTTTTTTAAACATAAGCAGTTAAGTTGCTGTTAACTTATGGATGTAGGCAATTAGGAACTAAAATGGGATATACGAATATGCTTTCAGGTAGGCTTCATGCTTTTCATCTGTGCTAAAACTAGGGACCCAGGGAAACATAGAAACATGGTACATACACACACACACACATCTCTTAGGGCAAAGGCAAACTCATGAAGCATTAATAGGGAATTTTATTGGGTAGTGAATGTTGTCTGTGGATCGAGAAATAAAATGATTGTGGACGGTTATTATTAGAGATATCTGGGAAGTACCTTGATATAAAATTTTCTTATGTTAGTTGTGAGTTTCTTTGTTACAAGCCTGAAGTTGGGTAAATATATATCACTATCATAAATTAAGAATATCAACATTTTTAGTATTCTATATGTCCATTGTATTTACATGTTCATGCAAGCACCTGGGGAAGGGGATCAAAGTGGACTTCAAGACAATGTTTATCTACTTTGAATAAGAGCTAAATTTAGACAAGCTTTATTTTCTACCACTGCAAGATTTAAACCTAAAGTGCATATTGTAAAGTATGAGGCAAGCTTCAAATCCCAAAATATTCTCCTGACTTTCTGTTTCTGCCCCTCTCTCTACATCACCTTTTAGTGAAGACCATACTTGGTACTTAATTTAGAAGCCATATATTGTCAGACATGTACCCTTTCACCTTCCCTGTCAATTCTCTTGCATCTGTAACACCGTCGTCTGGAATTTCTCTCTGTTACTTTGGATGAAGTATCCCTCTTCCAATTAAATGTGTCAGATAAGTCCTGGGTTAGACCTTCTAAAATCTCGATCCCGGCAATTACTCATCTCCTCCTGATTTCTCTGCAGGGAAAAGACAGCCTGAACTAAGAAATGTGTGAATATATAAGGGGTGTGTAGATGGGGATTTGATGAAAAACATCAATAGATTTTATTTGCAAACAACAGAAAAGGACACTGGCAAGTTGCAGCACATCTTGAGGCAAGTCAAGAGATGTCACTGACAGGAGCAGTGGAAATCAGAAGAGGAACATTAAGTTTGTAATTTGGGTGGATATATTTGAGTGACAGTCAGAAGCATGGAGGGAGACAGGGAAAAAAGTGCCAGGCTTTCTAGGATGCCACTGCTTTTCTCACAGAAAAAAGGGTGGTTGGGAGGAAAGGGAGTGCTTAGTGACAAACATCCGGATTAGAGTAAAAAAAATGGGAGAACCCCAGTCTTATAAAATGCTCTGCTCAGAAGTACCCATTACAGTCTCTGTTAGGTGCTTTCTTCCTCCCTTTTGATGAGAGATATCAGACTGCCTCAATAAAGCATATTTTTCTTTTGTACTATCCTCAATTTAATCTTTCCTTTGTGCCTCTATTGTTTTTTCCTGACAATCAATTCTTTCCTGCTCCCTGGACTTGAACTTGTTTCATATCAATACTGCTTTCTGCCCTTCTCAGCCAGATATGCAGAAGCCTTTGCAGCTTTCTCTGTGTAACAGGGCCCCAGACCTTAGTGGACCCGAGACCTTAACACAACTCCATAATGAAAGTACCACTCTGGCCATAAAACACAGCATGTAGACAGTACCACCTGCTAAAACTAAAGCAAAAACCTAATCCATCAAAGACCACAGTTGTGGGAAAGTCTGTCAATGTACTAATCTTGGTTTTTGGCATCTGTGGTTCCACTTCTGCCTAACTGCTACTGTTAATGAAAGTATGTCAGCATAAGATGTGGTTTCTGTACTCAAAAGCTCACGTTGAGAAAGGTGTGGAGCTACACTGGGAGCCTGAAGGTGCAGTGTAGTCACTGGCCAAGTGGTAAACTGTTTCTGTTAGGTTAGACCCATGTATCCATAGTCTTCTCTGGTGAAAAGCACACAGCATCTGCACCTGAGTGCTCTTCGGCTTCCACAAATAGTTCAGTGGTCTTTGTAGTCTATGTTTACACTCCTGCCTGAAGCAGAACTTTTCTTAATCTTTACGTTAGAACTGGGCTTTGTACATGAAAATTATTCCTGTGTTCTTAATTATTGAATCTTGGGGTTTTCTCCATTTATATTCCTTTGGCTTGGTATGTGCTATTATAGCTATTGTGAAGAATATAGAGAAATAATAATATTATAAAATGAACACATGCATCGGGATTAATGTTTCATATTTGTGAGCCTGTTAACTCTCTCCAATTTATAGTCAGCAATTTTAAATGGCAGGATATATGTAGATAAAGATATGCTACTTTTACATTCCAGTATTTGCTTAGTAGCACTTTCATGTTTAGGTATCTTTCTATATAGTAGACATTTTAGATATTATCCCTACCCTATTGTGTTATCAAGCTATTGGATTTTCTTTTCTTTTCTTTCTTTTTCTTCTTTTCTTTTCCCATGTACTGGGAATTTAATATAGGTCCCTGTACATGCGAGCAAGCGCTCAAGCCCTTGTCACTGAGCTGTAGCCCAGGCCTATTTTAATGTCTATTTTGGAATAGGGTCTTTATACATGTACCTAGCCAATGTATTAATGAACCCACTGAAGCTGTGCTGATAGACACAAGACATGCACAAGCTTCAATTGTCAACATTAAATCTTGGATAAAGAGGGAATCATGATGCTTCGGTCCTTAGGAGGGACTAGTGACAGTTAACGGTGGCTGAGAAAAAAGGGTGTCCCTTTCTTTAGTGTCATAGCCAATGGCAAGTTGCTAATGCTCCAGAAAAAAACCTCCATTCATGCTTATGCAGGCAATCACATAAGTATTAAGCTGATTGAATCATAAAAAGAAAAAAATACATGAATGTGGGAAGCAGACTTTCTGGGATAAAGATAGTTTTCAGCCAAAGAAGGAGAGGAAGAGACAGTGTAATAGGGGAATATAAACATATGAAATGGTCGAGAAATGGAAAAGACACAAGGTATTAAAACTTATTTACAGTCTACTGGATTGCACTCTAGAATTGATAAATTTTCATTAATCTGAAACATATAAGGAAACCTAAAATTCATTTCTTTAATGGAAATAGGGAAACCTAAAATATATTATTAGTTGATTATTTTAAAATTAGCTGGCATTTTATAGATACACAAGACAATGATCATGAATTTTTATAAATTATGACTACAACAGAATGGTAGAATTTACAAATTTAAATGCACTGAGTCATATCTTTCTGAAAGTTTTGAACTTCAATTTGTGTCAATTTTGTACTGGTGTTTTAGAAATGGTTACATATATAGAACTGAAGGAAGGCACCACTAGAAACTAGCCACTGTGTACTAACATTAGTAAAGTAAGAATATTTTAAAATATGTGTCAAAGCTCCTCTTTGCTCTTTATGAATGAATATTTTCAACATCCTGTAATGTTTTGTCTTTAAATTGTGTCATGTTTCTCATGTGCATACATCAAATTTTGGGAGTTTGAGTTCAATATTATTTGTATTATATCTCAAATGAACTCTAACTTTAAATTCTAAAAATGAACATAATCAAACATCCCAGATGCCTTTCCACAAAAAGACCTGTTTAAACTCTGTAATAAAGACAGCAAATTATAAGGAACACATGGTTTTCTACAGTTATTTGCAGAATAAGACTCATTTATGCTGTTATTAAACCATAATGTGAGCATAGGATTCTGAATTATCCCCATGGAAAACCACAAAAAAATTGATTGACTTGAGATCATCAATATTACTATAGGCACATCAACTACAGTAGAAACACCTCCTTGGCAGTGATGTTGTCATCTCTATACAACTGATGTTCTAGCGCTATTTTTTGAAGTCTTCTGGGGTTTTCACTTTTTCTCTTAAATGAAGCAGAAATACTAAAGTCTATAAAAGGTTTTATAGCATTATTGATTCCACAGTTCTTCATAGACTTTGGAAATCAATTTTAATTGCTCATCAAAATATTCAGAGTAGAAAGAGAAACATCTGTTTCTTTATAGATCAACATTGAATTTTCAATGTTGCCTCTTATTTAAGATAGAAATATCCAGAAATAAGTGAATTTTAGAACATAAATACCTTGAAAGTTTTCTTACTTTGAAAAAAGTTTTCCTGTAGTTGAATACATATTTCTAGTTCTATCCATAGAGGATTCTGCTTTAGTGATACTTTTAATCATTTTCTTTTAAAGTATTTATCAAATGAGTTATATTTAGTATTATATTACTTTGGCAATTACTAAAATATTGATCGTATATTTATTTTAAAAGAGAAACAATTTCAAGGTATAGATTCTATTAATTTTCATTTTCTCAGTAATTATGTTTATGTAGCATAAAACACTCTTTTTTAATTTTTATTTAATTTTAAAATTTTAATTTTTTTTTAATTTTAAATCACTCTTGAATTTTAATCAAGAATCACTAAGCACATGTGCTCATCTCAGAAACTCAATGAAGAGGAGTAAGCAGACAGCAGAGATCCAGCAGTTAGGGCATAGGGATTCATTTTCTGCCCTAATCACCTGCTTGTCTTGTCACATGACCATTATTCCCTTCTTACAGCCTTGAGGTTTTTGTGACCATAAATATTTTTTTTAAAAAAATGCACCAGGAGAACTTGAGAAACTAGGGATAGCTGGTAATAATAATTGGCAGTAACAGTTCTTTCCTCAAGCCTCATGACTGGAGAATGTGTTATATGATAGAATAGATGGGGGACTTTCAAATGATTAAGGCATCATGTAGAGTTTTACATTTTATTTAATACTGAACTTGCTGAGTTAAAATCTATAACTCTTACTGCATGGACTGGCTTTGTGGGAGCCTAGGCTGTTTGGATGCTCACCTTCCTAGACCTGGGTGGAGGAGGGAGGACCTTGGACTTCCACAGGGCAGGGAATCCTGACTGCTCTTTGGGCTGGAGAGGGAGGGGGAGGGAAATGGGAGGCGGAGGTGGGGAGGAGGCAGAAATTTAAAAAAAAAATAAAAAAGGTTGTACAAAAAAAAAAAGATGGCCACTCAAATTTAGGAAAAAATGTTAAATCATTTATTAAAGAAACAGAAGGATGTTACTAATGGGGATTGCTTACTTTTGCAAAAAATATCCATAGAATTACATACGACCCTCAAAATAAATGATTTTATTTTTTTCAGATAAAAAAACTCTATAAATCTATTTTTCCTGTTATGTCTATTGACAAAGAAGCTTGGAACACTTTTGATAGCTTTTATGTTATAAAACTATCAAAACTACAATAACAAAGCTAAATATATTATAATTTATCCAATAGTAGTTGACTTTCACTAATATGTATATTTCTATTTCTGCTTGTCTCTAATAATATTTAGATAAATGTACATATTTTATTAAAATTATGAATTTATATATTTAATGATTTATAAAATTAATGTATAGCTTTGTTCAAGATCACACAAAATAATATGCTGAACTGACAAAAAAGGGTAATGCTTTGTGTGAAGGCCAGACCTAAGAACACACGTGAATATAATCTGCCATTTTAATAGTATAAAATTATTTCAAAGATAACTTTTTTAAAAAATTATTAAACATTTTACTTTTTAGAAATGTAGCCTGTGTTTTTAAAGAAAGTTAGTAACTTTAAGCTTGGGAAATGTTTAAATTTCTATTACATGAACCATATTTATTTTCAGTGGCTCAGTTACTGTAAGTAGGTGAGAGTCATTTTCCAGCAAAGTACACCTGTGTAGCATTTACTGTAATAATAATGTAATTTAAATATGGGATATTTTTCAATGTTTATGAAAAACATGCTAAGATGTATGTATGGTATCGAGTGACTTCCAAGAATGCAAAAGGCCCTGCATTCTATTTGTAATATTATGAATAAAATAGAAGAGAGAAAGAAGGATAAAGATACACAGAGCAAGAAAGACAGATATTAGATGGATGGATGGATTCATAGATGATAGATGATAGATAGATAGATGATAGATAGATAGATTATAGATAGATTACAGATATGATAGAGATATGAAAATCTGTCTGAAGAGCCTCAAACTTCATTTTTATTCTCATTTATTTGTCTAAATTTTAGGGTAGGCATGTGATTTGGGTTCCCATGTTTAAATCAGTTTTAAAGTTTACCTGCCTTATCAACACAAATTGCAAAGGTTTATTTCACAGAAGCTAAACACATAGAGAAAAGTTCTGATACTCAATGAGCAAAGCTAATAGAATTCAAAACTCAAAACCCTTCACATCGCAGGCATTTTTCAGTGTGTGTTATGAAGGGTTTAATTTTGTATGCATAGAGCAGATTCTATCATATACATTAAGCCAACTTTATGGCAATAGGGAATATTTGTAGGCTTGAAAAATCAATAACATTTTCATTAGAACATAGTTCCTAGCTATTGTCTTACATTATAGATGATGGCTTCAGCTATCTTCAGGTGGGAAATCTGATTTATTATTATAAAATGATCCCCAACACACCTATGCTCTTTAAAATGGATAGTCTATAGTCCTGCAATGAGGCTTGCCTATTTCTTGTTTATGCTCAAAGTTCAGCATTTAGGGCCAATTTGGTTGACATGAGCAATTCCCTGAAGTAGATGATATCTCAGTTAACTCCTTAGGGTGAGTGATATCTCAGTTAACTGGACTTCTGAAATGCCAGAAGTCCTTCAGGTGAGAATTTATTTTGTTACTTCACATAATGAACCACTTAAATATTTAGACCAGTTACTCCTGTGTCAAATAAATTTGTCTTAATCATGTAGCATTTAAAAGTAATGCTGATCAAAAAGCATTGGGTAGCACCTTATCGTGTTTATTCTGTTAAAATTTTCTTCCATATATACCAGAAGCATTACATTTGAATCATTCTTCAAATCTATCTTATCAAGAAACAGGTCTGTATAAGTATGATGTAGATCATTGAGACAGGCAGATTACCCAATTTGGTTTTATAAATCTAGACATTCTGCTGCATAATTAGGTCATATAGTTTGGGTATTAAGCAGTTCAAAAAGTGATCACATTTAATCTTTTTAAATGTTGATTTCCCTAAACTTGGATTCCTCACAGTGGACATAGCAATGTAGGAAGCCTCACAATGACATACAGCAAGCAAAGATGGAGTTTGATTAAGACTGCTTTCCATGTGGGATTTGTACACTGTATGTATATGGAGTCATTGGTGCAGGCGATGAGAAGTTTGGTTAAACTAGTATTTCTACATCACCCAATGTTTCTGGAGACAATCCAATGAGTGTCAGACCAACGTCTGATTTAGTGACATTTTCGAATGCTATCTGATCATAGACTACAGGACCTATAATCAAATGGAGATTTCCTCTGGTTCTACCTCCTTATGCTTTAAGAGAAAAACTAAAGGTCACACTCATCTAAAGATCGAAGTAGAGAGAAAGCAATGGGTATCACAATTAGATTCCAAGTTCAAATATGTGGATTTCCTTAAAGCCTTTCCTTTCCCAGATTTCATTCTCAGCCTCTTTAGCTTATTAATGGGTTGACAGCCACCTCTCACCTAAAGATAACACGAAACAACACAGGGGATTGACCTTACAATAATTGAATCTTGGGTTTTGTCTCTTCAAGCCCATTTTGCTGTAGGGATTCCACATTTTGATCTGGGCTGGTTAACCTCATTAGCAGTAATTCTCCACACCTGTACTCCTAGTTAGTTGGGGACTTAAGGAGCATGACATTTTTTGTATCTGAACTTGGCACTCCCACACCTAAAATAATCTCTCATGACCCAATAAAGCACAGAAGTTGAATCGAAGACGTGGGTAGATGAGAATATGTAAAGGTAACTAGTAGGTTGCAATGGGTATTTTGTACATGTTTGTATTTTATGGCATATATTTCAGACAACAGAGGTTTGGGCATTGGGCAAAGGAACAACAAATGAAGTTAATTTCTTTTGTGTCTCCCTTTTTTACCTAGTGAGGTTGATGGGGTTTTGTTTGCTTTCCTAATGAGGTGGTGATTTACACATCTTGGATAAGAGCTATTTCTATGCCCTGTGTGTGAGATTTTAGCCTTGTAAATCTGATTTTGATGCGTATAGGAACTCAAAGCAGATGTGTGCAGCTGGGCAGACCCTTTTGCCATTGCTTTTCCTTGGGATGAGAATCCACATGCCGAGATTTCAAATGAGTTTAATACACATTTTCTTGATTAATGGAAGATGGCAGAATGTAGGAGACTGAAACAGTTCGTGCTTTGCTTGATTAATTAATAAGGGACTCTCTTTTCCCAGCTTCGACTCATTATGCTAATGAAGTGCCATCAATTAAGGCTTTCCCTTGATTATTGAATCTGTCAGGTAGTGCTCAGTAAAAATGTTGCATATCTTCCCTGTCTGGGTGGAATTGCCATTACAGCCTTTTATGAACTGCTCTTGCCATTAGCTGATATTTGTTCTATTTTCTCATTATTGCATCTTTTTCCTTGACCTTGAGAGAGATGGCTGTGGAAAACTTAGAATGACCAGGATAATGTGATGTCTAGTGGGTGGGTCAGGAAGATGTTTTAGCAGAAATATATACAATAGTCATCATTTTGAAGCCATTTGCAGTTATTAATGCTAGAAAGAAATTAATTCCAAGTCCATGTTGAATGTCCTAGAGTACATCTTTGACATTGTCACCAATAGCTCTGAAGGAAGTCATTCACCATTCCTCTCACTATTATTTCTAATAAGTTCAAGAGAAAGCATGTTGGCTAAGGTCAATATCCCATAGACAAAGGAAAACATTCCAAAATGGTGCATTCTCTTCAGGAAAAAAAAATTACTTCTCTTTCAAATATTGTTCCTATTCACAAACATGTAGAGGTGGCAGAAATGTGAAAAACAAAGAACAAAAACAAGTACAGTGATTTAGAAATCAAATAACCTTCTATGTTAGTAGGCTCTTCTCACCTGAAAAATGAAGACCTCGGTATGAATCAACCTCATTACTTTGTGTAGGCTAACACACTCAGTAGGGAATGCAGTACTGTAGGGGAAGGTGTGCTCATTAGCGAGAGTCTGTTGAGTCATTTAGAAAGACGGTAAATAGAAGAAGTAAGAAAGACACTCACAGCCACCATCCCATTCCCATTCTGGTAATTGACATCTTAGGGGAGCAACGATAATGGATTTGTTTAATTTTCTCTTTTAACTTCACCTAAGGGAACAAAATGATTTTTATAGCTTTATGGTACATCCCTTGCCTTGGAGACAACTAATATTTGTCAGCCAGTAGTTATCATCTGTTTAATTAATCCATCAATGTCTTGGTTTCTCTAAATGAAGAATGAGGAGATGATACTCACTCCTGGTGAATTTTTCTACAAATTTGTAGTCTAAATGGGAAGAGAAGTATATGGGAGTATTTAACTACCTTTAAGCAAACACATTCATATTGTGCTTTGAATGACTAAAATAACATAATAAGGTAGTATATATAGAGGGAATACTATATCAATTTACTTCCTTTCTTTCATTTCTTGTAAAATATACTTCAAGTACCAGTATATCTAAAGTCTGAAAAATCAATACACAAAGGTCAAGCATACTGCATTGTGGTGTACTTTTAAATAAGTCACTAACAGCGCACAAAGGTGAAATGGGATATCAGCAGTTGAATAAAAGTGTTTCCCAACACAGTTTAAATACCTTTCCCTTGTGCATAGCAACATGGTTTTCATTGCTCTAGTAAACAATTTTCTTTGTATTAAGAAGAAAACATTGTGTAATATAGCACAGAGCAGTATTTATGAACGAAAGCCCTGGACACAAACAGCCTGGTGTGAACCTCAACTTTCCCATGCTGACCAAATTGTGAAATGTTACCATGGCCTATTTTTTTTTCTGTTTCATGGTCAAAGCAATATATACTTCATTTGGTTGCATATTGTGTTAATAAATGTAAGGTTGCTAGAAGTGTACTGACATTTAAATATTTACATTCTACAAATAATATGCTATTAGTGGAAATAGAATAATAACACAATTGTGGCTATAAAGATAGTAAAGTAAAGTAGGCATAATGATATGTTCTAGCTAATTTAGCTTTGGAAAAATAGATTAAGGCATGTAATGATACTTATAAACATTTAGTACATTTAATTATATTATTCAATTTTTCCTACATGTATCATGTTATCAATATACTAACATAGCTTATTTTCATTGACCAAAATAGAGATATAACATAATCTCCATGATGAAAATGTATTAGCTGAAAGCAGGAAATACATATGTGTTAGGGAAACACATGTGTTCTAGAGCCAGCATTAAAATGAAATACGAGCATCTACTTTGTAACCCAGAGTTCTCCTTTCTTGTAACAACAAAATCCTAAGGAATATAAGAAGAGCAAACATGGCAAGCTTAATAGAAATGAAATATGTAGACACTCAAAATCCTCCCTGCTGTTAAACAATACTGCTTCTTCTTTATATAAAAGGTAATATTTGCCTTTTACTGACATATTTATAGTCACATCATAGTGATCTGAAATTACTTTTATTGAAACTTGAATTTTAGTCCATTTTCTGTTCTCTGTCTTTCTCCCGCACTCTGAACAGTGGAAGTTACTCTGTGAAATATAACGTAAACCATACCAGTATTTTTAAATTGTCCATCAGACCAATGCAAAGGGAAAGAAAGAAAGAAAGAAAGAAAGAGAGAGAGAGAGAGAGAGAGAGAGAGAGAGAAAGAAAGAAAGAAAGAAAGAAAGAAAGAAAGAAAGAAAGAAAGA
>JABTXL010011977.1:5198215-5261561 GCA_025134845.1 Neodon shergylaensis | reverse complement strand
AGAAAGAAAGAAAGAAAGAAAGAAAGAAAGAAAGAAAGAAAGAAAGAAAGAGAAAGGTCTACAATTCTTATTTTAAAGAGATGAGATAGTTTGTTCCAAAGTCTTTTGAGTGACCACAGTCTGGGAACATGGATATAGATGACCACAAATTTCATTTCCAACAAGGAAGCAGTTTCAGGAAGTTTTGTACTTTTAAAGAACAAAGAAAGTCATAAATCAGAGTAAGTTTAAAAATGAATTGGTGGGTCTATCAGAGAGGGTCTATCAGAAGAAGATGGGGCGGGAAGACTTTGCTATATAGGTCAATGATGTTTTCTGATGATACTCTTAGATTTTGAGTTGGTAGAAGCTAGTAGTCTAAGTTAATAAATTCAAAGATTAAAATTTATTAGCCACACGATTTTAATTTCAACATGAAGGTAGGAAAGAAATGGCTGTTCCAGATGGCAAGAACTAGCCCAGTGTGAGGTGATGAGACTGCCAATGGGCACCAGGTCAATCTCTGCACAATACTGAAGCTCTAATAAGTCAAGTGGTGTCTGCATACACAGCTTCCTTCCAGGAGTTTTGGGTCACAATCATAATTCCCAACATCAATACATGAATGAATGAGCAATGTGCAGAATATATTATAAACGTATAGTCGTATATGTGAATATATTTATTCACATAACTGAAGAAAAATAGTTTTCTCAATTGATAAATGAACACCAAAGCAGCATTACCAAACACAAATAGGAATAAATGAAGAAGGGTGCCTAACAAGCAACATGTTGTTTAGCCCAAAATCAAAGATTCCTTGATTTCCTCATTCCCTGCTTTCGTGAAAACTGATGCTGAGTATGGGAGAGCATCCATAGAACGGAAGTTCTTTACCTCTCCCTTCTCTCCTCTAAATCCAGTTTCCTTGCTCCTTAGCAGACCACCTGCTGTGTAGCCTCCCCTCCTACTTGCCCCATCTCCAGCTAAACATCCAGATTTTCCCTTCTCTAACCTTCCTGTTGTCTGTTTTCCCGTTATCCCCACTTTACACTTCAGTGGGCATTGTGTGGGGAACCATCAACCAAGCAAGCCAGAGAAGCAGTAGGCCAGGAAAGTACTTAGGATAGCTTCAGCTCTTCATTCTCCCTCCTTTCCTCCATGTGAAAATCCAGAGTCTCATCCCCAGCTCTCTAGCCCCTCCTCACTCCTAGGGCAGTAAGGAGATCCAGGTGGAGTAATTTACTTCCTCCTCCCTGTGCTTCTCCACACCTTCTATCAATCCCCAACATCAACTCCTAGTATTTAGGAATATAATTTACCAAGAACTCCCAGAGCCACAATTAATCAGATTCACAGAAGACCTTTTGCCAGAAAACACACAGCCACCACACTCTCCTAAGAACCAAAGAAGGCATTGGAAACCAAAAACAAAGTACCCAACCAATAAAAATAAGATTTTTTTCAGCACCTAGATCTAAAATCTTCCCTATCCCAGATGCTTAGATGCCATGGTAAAAAACAAATTAAATGACCATCAGGATCAAATGCATTCACTAGAGCCCAGTAAGCCTACCACAGAAGGCTGTTCATATTACAGCGTAGCTGAAGTACAAGAAAGAGACTTGAAAATAAGTTTCATGAACATAATAGAGGAGAGGAGATGTGGCCTAGGCACTACTCAACACACAGGAGATTTATCTGAGGAAGCAAAACTAAATTCTTCATTTTCTTTTTTTCTTCTTCTGTCTCTTTATTTTCCTCTTATCCCTTTTATTGCACCAAAGACAAACATTTCTACATAAGATATAATTGCCTCACAACTACAACTATATATTTTCCAAAAAATTAAAATATCTGAGCAGGAAGAAAGCTCATTATGATCACAAGTTACGTGGTTTTTTTAGCAGCCTACAAGTAATTAAAGATTTTCCTATGTATTAATTTTTCCACTGTAACATCTTTACCCCAAAGCTATGATTTTTGCATTACTGATTAACGAAGTTTTAAATAAACCAAGTATATAACAACCGTTTGTGCTGGTAGGCAGCTGTTTGAGGTTTCAGTGGAGCAGATTCCTATCATATTTCTACTCTACAAAGCTTTACTCAAGTGATCTAGCTAACCAACTATTTTTCTGTTTTTCTTTACACACAGGAGGGTCATTTAATTTCCTTCATAGCTTTGCTTTTTCCAGAGTACATACTGAAAGCTGTGAATTAATTCTGTAAGTTATAGGACCAAGGAACTTAGGCCTAACCTTGGGTGTAGGGACATAATTGCTTTCTTTCTTCTTCAGTCTGTTTTTCCACAGGCAGAATTCATGAGTCTATAATGCAGGAAACTTCCTTGTTCTTATTTTTCACCAGTAGCAAGTCTCACATCTAGCAAAAAAGGAGGTGACATCTAATATTATTTCTGTCTTTTGTGTCTCTCATTGGAGCAATTGGCAGAGAAGACTCAACCATTTTCTTTATCATCTTCATTAACTGTCTTTACCACCTGTATCTTTTAGTCAGTGTTAGAAAATTCATTAAATAATTTATTTATTTTTTTTTCTTACCAAAGTTCACAATTTGGGTTTTACTCTTTAGTCATTAATATTCCTCCTTGGAGTTGTGTTTGCTGGGTCACAAGGGAAAGTGTGTTTGAAGAGTGCAGCTGTAAGCAGCCAAATGGTTGAGAATAGCCACACTAATTTTACTTAGCTTATGAGGGCTCAAGTAAAAAACAAGAGATATTGTTTTCACTCAAGTATTTGATATTTAATCAATTAAACTATAATTTGTTATTGGTTATTTTGCTTTGCTTTGTATTTTGGGACATGGTTTCTCTGTGTAACCTTGGCTGTCCTCTGTAGCCTAGGCTGGCCTGTCTCTATCTCCCAAGTGCTGATGTTAAAGGCAGGTACCACCATTGCTCCTGCAAATTTTCATTCATTATATTTAATATCTATTTATATGTTAGACTAACATTTGTACCCAGTCATAACAAATATTTGCCTTAATGTATTAAGTAGATGGCATCTTCTGTTGTTTCTGTTGTTTTGTTTTTTACTGTTGATTTTCAGTTTAATAGAAAATCCCTTTTAGTTTAACTGCAATGTGTTACACTGACTAAACTCATCTCATGAGACTTTAAACATAGTATTTTAATAATATTCTATGTCTCACCTGCTATTGAATAAACTGTACACCTTGAGAAACCATTGCACTTGTCCTTGTCTGTTTTGTTTATTCATACGTTCATCTTGAGACAGAGCATCACTCAATAGTTCGGGTTGGCCTATCAACTATGTAGTCTAGTCTAGCCTTAGATTTCCAGTTCTCCTGTATTTTTCTCCAAGTGCTGGGATTATTAAAAATCAACGAGCTCGTTTTTGTTTGTTTTGTTTTTTAAGGCACAAGTTCTTTATGCAACATTCCAGGCCATCATGGAACTCTCTGTGTGGACCAGACTAGCCTCAAACAATGATCTTGTCTGTTTCTGCTTCCAGAATGTGGGGATTAAAGGTTCATGCAAACATGCCTATCTCCAATGAGCTCACTTTTACTGCCATTTCTTTCAGATATTTTCTTCAGTTTGCCTTGTTCATTTTTAAAAAATGTGTACAGAAAGGTATTTTTTTTAGACACTGAACTTATATTGTCTTGTAATTTGTAACTGTATGGAATACAGGTTTTTTTTATTGTTTTTGCTTGCTTCTGGGTTTTGTTGTTGTTTTCCTGAAATAGGGTTTCACTTTGTAGCTCTGACTGTACTGGAACTAGCTGTCTCTGTAGATGGGGATGACTGTAAACACACAGGGATCTCTATGCCTCTGCCTCCTGAGTGCTGGAATTAAAGGCATGCACCACCACTACCATACTAGAATACAGGGTTTAAGTAATATTTCCCTATGTCAAATATATTCTTTAATTTATTAAAGCAAAAATTATTATATTTAAGCCTTAGTAGTCTGGGGTAGGGAAGCAACTATTTATAAACAGACTGTACTGTGTTTAACCTTTATCTATTGATTTTTAAAGGTCTGAATATGCAAATTGATGTAAATTTTAAGAAAGTCAATTCTTAATCTTAATAAATTGTTTTTAAGAATTTTAGAACTATAGTTTCCATGCAAATATACCATGTGCCAAGTTCAGCTATTTCTTCTCTTTTTAATAAAGTAGACTTAGAAAAACAGCCAACTCAGCAATGCTGTTAGCTGCTAGCCTGTTGTGTGTGATTGATTTTACTTCTAAATCAATTATACCTTTCAAAAGTGAAGGAGTGTATCCCAGTCAGTTTTGTCTTTCTCAGTATTAAGTTCTGGATTTTCTCAAGCTGGCTTAATGATCCCACCACAATTTCCATTCTGCTCCAGTTTTATTCTTTGGAAGTATTTTTACATGTTCTAGTTGAAATATACCCTTTAAATGACTTAACTGCTTGCAATGTTGTTTTGATTTTGAAAACTGCAAAGTCTCTGGAAGCATAATATCGAAATAGAGCGCAACACTGCTTACAACATGCTAGTTCACAGAATATGCAGTACATGCAAAGCATATTCTCTTCTTAAAGCACTCATATAAGCATTAGCTATCAAATAAAATCTTTAACATTTTTTTAAAATTAAAAATTAAGTTAATTGATTTTGGAATTTTATCAGTACTGAATGCCTAATCGTTTATGTTGTGTTGCTTCTGAGTTTCACATAGGATTATTTTAAACTCTAGAAATTCTTTAATTATGTTTTATGTTTTGTTGTGTTTTAATTTTTTTGGAATTTCAGCTTTTCACTTTGCATTTATAATCCAACCTTAAAGAAAATATTGCTTGTAGTCAATTATTTTTCTATGGGTTGTTATCATTCATGGCATAGGTGACTTGAGTCCACAGCGGGCTGGAGACAGACATATAAGCCGTGCAGAGAGACCTTGGGTATAAGAGTTTATTTAGTCGGTATTGGGAAGGGTATAAAAGTAAGGGGTTATGGGGGGAGGGAAGAAGGGGGAGAAAGAAAAGCAGGGACAGAGAAAAAGAGGAAAGAGAGAGGGCAAGAAGTAGGGACAACACTTATATACCCCAATATCATAGATTTCAGATATCCAGAAGAACTTTTCCTTTACCTTTAACTTTCAAGTAGTGAAAAAGTTTAATCTGATTTAGACATTTTACAATATATTCTTCATCAAAATGTTCTGTTACTTGCTTGTCATTACAATTTTATATTTCTATATATTGATTAAATATAGAAAGTAAACCAGGGATGAAGGTCCATATATGCAAGACTGAAGAAGCAGAGTGACAAAAATGGCTGCATAGGAATACATTCCATCAGAAAAACAAAAAGCTAGTCATTAAATAGAATTATGTACCTCATATACCTCCTTTATTCCAGTAGTCAATTAACTCCACTATGTGTGTGCATCCTGGACCGATGGTCACATGCAGGGAAAATTGACTAGAATAGAATCATGGTACAGAACAACATTATAAGCCTACTCAAGCTACAAAATGTATGTGTGTGTGTTTCTGGAAACTTGCATGTTTGATTCTCTATCATGGCCTTTGTGGAAGATCATGTCATTTCATAATGTCAGTATGGTTGGAGACACCTGCGTTTTGAACTCAGGCCTTTGTTCTACTTGATCCAAATTTGTTACCTCATTTCATTGACTGTACTCACATATGTTCCTGGGGTTCTTAGGGGTGCTCTCCATACTCCCTTCCACATCAATGTGACTACATTTTACCCTTTCTGTCAATTTAGGTAAAATGCATGAACTAGAATAATTGGAGAAATTAAATATAGTAGATTGTAGCTGTTGCTGTAGTGTCTATGAGAATATTTAATTACAATGAGAATGTTACCCTTCATTTCAATTTAATTACTTTGGTAAAAGTATTCCAGATATACTAAAAAAATTAATGAAATTAGTTGCTAATTAAGTGTCAATTATCTTTTCTGACATGTAAGCAGAAATAAAGATTGTGAAATTGGACTTAAGAGACAGATTAGAATAGATTAGAATTTCCTGGTAATTCAATAATTTCTTACTTTTAGTTTTTGCAGGCCTGCATAATTGTCATTTCTCAGGACCATAAACCCATCTTATTAAGTTAGATAATAGACTTATTTAGATTGTTATGTTGATATCGACAGTGCCCATAATAATGTGGTTGGTAATAAGGCAGGTAAATGATAATATACTAATCCCATCATGTACTCCTGATAGTACCAGAGAATTCGATGTACTTATGTAAAAAATAAAATTTAGATATACTTGTCTCCCCTTTAACCATTTATTTAGCTGTATTTTCCAATCTCTATCATCATTTTTTGCCTGTTTGTTAATCATCCACTATTTCCCACTCTTTGATGATTTTATCAATACATAGGAATAAAACCTCTATAATCTAGATCAAAATATTATATTAGAGTTCATATTTATACCCAATACTTAGTAGTGAAATTTAAAATTTCTCTATCTTGCTATATCTGCCTTTGTCTGTTTGTCTCCTTCTGTCTGCCTCTGTCTCTTTGTCTCTCTCTTTCTGGGGAAGACAAATGCATGCAAGATACAGTGCATGTGTCAGAGGACCTCCTGTTTGGCCTTATTTAAGAATGTGTCTCGGATGTTTGTCACTGTACAAACCAGACCAGCCGACTTCTCTGATTCTGTGACCTCCTCAGTCTGGACCACCATTTCACTGAAGGAACACCAGCATTACGCATGCATACAACTCCATCCTCCTTTTAACTGTTCTCGGGGTTTGAACTCAGAAACTCACCTTATGGGGCAAACTCTTTACTCACTAAGTCATCTTACTATTAAATCTCCAAAAACAAGCTCCTCGACAAGACTTGGTACTAGACATCTTAGCATGCTTGTTCCATAGATTGCTCTCATCTAAGAGTATATAAAAGTCAATTTTCACATCTATTGAGGGTCTTTTATGTTGTCATTGGTTCAATTTGAATCTAGACTCTTATCAATATCCATTATTCAATAGCCACAGTTTCTCATTGGCTTATTATACCTGATTTCCATCCTTTGTACAAAATCTAACATTCTTCTGAATTTTTAAAACAATCTTTTGTGTTTACATACTGTCCTTAAAATATTATGCAAATATTTTTCAGAGAAGTTTTGCAGCTTTAAACCCCTTTTCTTTTACAATCACACTTCTCTTTAAAAACTATTATAAATTCAAGCAACACAATTTCCTGTGAGCTTATCACAGATTTTACATGCTAGGGTTTTGTCACCTCAAATAGATATTTAGAGCCTATCATCTTTTCTCTGAACATATTTTTGCATCCCTTGGAGTTAGACATCAGCAAGTTGCTCACTTTGATCAATAGATTTAAAGGTTTCTGTTTTGTCTACATGTTGCTGTTGTCCAATTTCTTTGGATATTTCATACTGGCTAACATCTGTGAATTTAGCTTTTCTACCCTGTATGTCAGCTGAGAAAAATCAAGGACTGGCAATACATGTTCTGATTGCTTAGACACGCTCATCTTTATTGTTTGATACCAAATGACTTTTCCAGACTGGTTATATTAACTCCTTCTTAAGCAGCAGTTCATGAGAGCTTTTTTTTGCATATTGTCATAAACACTTAATTGCTTTAGTTAAGTAAGGAAATAATTAACCATTCTGTTTTTTCAGTCACGTGATTGAAGTTTAATTTGTATCTTGTAATCATCTCTTTCTTTCATGTACACATGCTCATTTGAGAAAGTCTAAATCATTTTTATTTTGTTCTTTGATTGATTTGTCTAATATATCCTATTAGTTTTATAAACTAAACATATTCTTCAAGGTATACCTGTAATGGATTGTATGTATTGCAAATATCTTCTTTCAAGAGATGCCATCCTCTCTCATGGAATTCATTACTGTAATCTTTTAGTGCTATCTTAAGAAACAATTAAATATTTTCCTGATAAGTCTATTACACTTTCTTATTTAATAAATATCCCATTGCAAATATTTTAATTACAAAGATATTTGAGATTTATAATTTATGTACCTGAATTCAATTTTACATTTATGCAAACCCTAATATATCATATAGCATAGTTCTATTTTTTTGTTTATTTTGTAATCCATGAATTCCTGAAGTAGTCGTTGTCCTTGCTCCAGCCTTGGGTTAATTTTCTATGTTAAGGGTCTGTGCTGTATGTTTGGCATGGATATGGAGATTGTTGAAAGTGATATTTGTTTATTCCTTGACTGCTTTATAGACTGTCACTCCCTCAAACCTTTTGATACTATTATTGGTCACTATATCTTCAAATATTGCTTCTTACACTTTTGTCTTTTTCCAGAATATCAATTGCGTGTGTATTAAGAGTTATTTTTTACTTAGTTTTTTCAATTTGTTTTCCCACAGTTTTAACACTGTGCTTTAATTTATGGATATTTGTACTTGCTTATTTTTTTGTGAACCATTGTATATCTGCATTTAATCTTTATAAAAAACTCAGTGAAGTACTTTGTCTGATTTGTTACATTTTTTAGTAAGTTTATTTTTATTTCACATATTTTTTCTGATTACATATTCCATTAAGTTACTTGGTTGGAAGAAATTTTAGTTGAATTTAATTCAGAAAGCTGAATCGTTAAAAGTATTACAATAATGAAAATTAAAGTAGGATTTAGATCCTACATTACTATGGGTTATGGGAACACAATGATTAAACTTAGAGGCCTCTGCCTGGGGTAGAGATGAAACCATTATTAACTGGATTGGGGTGGAACAGCTGGAGATACTGGAGAAACTTAAACTGGTAGGAAGTCCAAAGTGCCTCACATTGAGCTATGAGCTGGTAGGGAGATCTGTGAAGACTTTCACAGGGGTGATTCAAAGATGGCATGGGGCTCTGACAAAGCCTACATGTGCTGAAAGAATTTCAAATCACTCTTGGTCTTCCACAAATACGGTCTTTTGTTAAATTTGCTCTCTGGAATGATATTCCCTACCAGTAATGTTTAGACCACTGTGGAGAAAATGTATTTTGGACACAGGACTGCAAAAGAAATGTAAATATATGACAACCATTCAGTCATACCCGCCCTTCCACACATAAGGATGTGGGCCAGCATGTGCGGATCCCCAAATCCATTAAACACAAAACAAACAGGTCCTTAAATAGCATGACATCAGCAACTTTTCTTTCTTTTTCTTTTTTTTTCCCCTGTTGAATAAGCTATTAAAAGCACTATACCATGACTGCACATTGACTTACGGTTGCTTCAATTCAAGACTGCCTCATGATTAAACTTCCTCTGAAAAAAGTCTTTGGTCATTTAATCAAACTAGTAGTTGCCTTCCTCTACCAGCTTTGCTCTGAGTTGACAGCAAAGTTTAAAGTTTATTAAAATTTGCCCTTTCTCCTCAGGGAAACACAGGTAATGAGGAACTTGGAACTCTAATGTTAAGTAGCCCAAACCACAGGGACATCAAGTCCCTGACTTTACCATAGTTTTGTTCACTGTTACTACTGTTCTTTTTCTAATTGTATCAGTGAAAAACACAGAAACAAATGTTTTGATTTAGGTGAACAATGAGACTTGACAATTATCTCCCTCTCTTTCAAACAGTGATATTCAGGCTTGCATAAATTCCCTCTTTTTTATTTTTTGCTTTTTCCTAGATATGTTTTGTTTTTGTAACCCTGGCTGCCTTGGAACTTATTTTGTAGACCAGACTGACCTGGAATTCATAGAGATCTACTTATCTCTGCCTACTGAGTATTGGGATTTAAGGTGTATGACAACTTCTTTTACCCCCTCTTTTTTTCCTTTCCTTGAAAATACATTTTATACTACAATGTAGTATTATAGTTTCACCCCCAGATATTCTCCACCTCCCCTCTCATTTAAATCTACACTCTTTTTGTCTCTCCTTAGAAAATAGGCATATAAAGAATTATAATAAAATGAATTAAAGCAAACCAAACAAACATCAATAGGAGGAAACTTCTCAATGATGGCTAAGCAAGACACTAATCTATGATCAGTGTCTAATATAGCAGAATATTGTTAGGAGTCCATCTGGTCTCTACATTTCATCCTCTGGACACTAATATTTGGTTTGCTTCTAGGTCCCTGGCCTATCTGGTCTCTAGTTTTTGGCACCATGGTAACGACTGATTTTGTAGCAGGAAGTGGGCCTTAAATCAGATATAGTCTGGTCACTCCCACAAGCTTTGTACCACATTTTACTAGCTTGTTTAACAGGCAGATATCATTGTGGAGCTAAGAGTTTGTGGCTGGGTTGGTGTTTACCTTTCTCTTTTAGTAGCATGGACCACTCTCAGGACAACAACATCTTGATGTGACCTAAACTACATAATAAAACCAAAAAATCACAAGGTTCTGTTTTAAACTTCATGTCTCTTTTACGAAAAAGTGGGTCTACATCATATGGGATTTTTGGTGACTCGCTTGAAAAGACTCTACCTGAGATCTTTCAAATTCTATACGTTGCGTTCTTTATGCATTGAGTATACTTATGATGAGTCTGTTAATTGATTTCATCATATATTTTATTCATTATCATGTGCTCAGTGTAAGATGATGACTGCTTATATTATCAAGGAATAATAAAATCAAGGCTTTGTTGGTCTCAGTTACTGCCTTTATTAGCTAGAATGGGCATACTGTCAATTTGGGAAATCCTTCATTTAGTTTTACATATAATCTGTTTTCCTATTTCCATGACTGCAGTGCTTATGAACTCATTTTACTAGTCCTGATTAGGCAATGGCATAGGATGGTTCCCATTGACAGTTATTATAGTAGATGGTTGCATTAGTCACTTCCTTCATTATTGTCATGAAATATCTACCTACTGAAGCAATTTAAATAATTGGTTTATTTTGGTTTATGTTGTGCAGGGAAATCTGTAATGACAGTGGGGAAATGGCACCTAGAATAGAGAAAAGTTGGTCACACTATGCTCCTGGACATGAAGAAAAGACTAATGAATACTGGTATTTAGCTGGCAATTTGCTATTCATCTAGTCATGAAGTCCAGTTCATGAAATGAAACTACTCACAATTAGCATTTAGTAACACCATTAACCAGTAACATTATATAGCTGTTGTAATAGGGGCGGCTGGGCTGCGTCCCCGGCACCCGGCCACCCACATGGCTAGCTTATGCCCCGAAATAATTACACGGAAACTGTATTCTTTTAAACACTGCCTGACCCATTAGTTCCAGCCTCTTATTGGCTAGCTCTTACATATTGTTCTAACCCATTTCTAATATTCTGTGTAGCCCACGAGGTGGCTTACCAGGGAGGATCTTAACCTGCGTCTGTCTGGAGTGGGAGAATCATGGTGACTCCTGACTCAGCTTCTTTCTCCCAGCATTCTGTTCTGTTTACTCCGCCTACCTAATTTTATGTCCTATTAGGGCCAAGCAGTTTTCTTTATTACTTAACCAATGAAACAACAGATAGAAAGATAACCCTCCTCCATCATATATATATATACTCCTACACAGATATTCCCAGAAACTTTTTTTAATATGGTGATTCTATGTTCTGTCAATTCAACAATCGGGATTAACTATTCCAATGAAGGTATATTTCCTGGATATGAAGGTCTTCATGAATCCTAGAAGATTCCCTTGTCAAATACCATCCTAATGCATCCTCCCCATACTTCTGTTATTTATTTTCCAATATTTCTCCTTCTAGATTTATCATCAGCAAGCTAAGGCTTTTGACATTACCCATGAGTGTATATTTTCTCCCTTTTAACTCTTCTCTTTGAACATAGAAAATTGCCCAGTTTCCTTACCAAATCACTTTTCATTGTTTACTGCGATATTACTGATATTGTAGCCTAAGACTTTTGTAACTCTCTATTTTAGACATTAGCACTTTGGCAGTCTTTATTTAGTTAATTTTGATATGAGATTACTGTGAGAATACTGAATGTATCAAATGAGAAGAAATCTACCTTTTAATAATGCAGCATTCTTGATGGTTGAGCAACTTGCTTTTTGGAAACCAAATAGTGACAGTAGTCTTTACTCATCCTGGGAAGAAAGATGATTCATCTTCACTATAATATAGATTAATCATGCATGTAAGTTATCTTTCCAGCCTATTGCATGGCCGCCAGATCCTCTTCCATGGGCTTAAAGAATGCTAGATTTACTTACATGCCATTTCCACGCAATGATGCCATTGGCAAAGAGATTGTTTCAGCAATAACATGAGATAGTGAGCACACGGCCAAACATGAGTGTAGCTTCTTATGTAAGAGTACCACTGGCATAAACCACTAACAGAAAGACCAATTAAAGACTCAGAATGCATCAATGTGTGAATGACATCTTTGGAAGTTGAAACACTACTTCAGGATAAATTCACTATGTTCACTGAAACATAATTTATGAGGCTGTATTTCCAATGACTACAACTGAAGTTCTGAAAACGACAGCAGAAAAATTGGATGGCTACTATGTTGTTTATAGAAGGATATTTATGTTATATACATTTCTTACCTATATATACTTCCACCCTAAGATTTGATTGATTGGAAGTCAGGGAGGAAACTTTATACCCAGGTTTTATCCTCATTTTTAATATAACAAAAGTATAAGATAATCAACCCCAACTATTTGGAGCATCTGAGGCTGGAGGTCTATTTCAATATGGAAATTAAAGTGAAAATCAAAAGATCATCTTTTGTGTCATTCATTTTTGTCATTTCTAGTGCTAATATCCAATGTAAAATTTCATAAATCATAGGATTACAAAGAGTAAAATCTTGGGGATTTATATCTTTGGCAACTAGGTAGATAATCTACAAGACAATAATGATGATCATCTAAAATGGTCGTCACAGGGAAGGATTGCTCCATGAATGAAATCAGAATTTTATGAGCACATCATCTGGTTTCCACATCAGCTTTATGTTGGCATGGATATCTACATATCTGTCACAGGTCCAAATGTATGAAACTAAACATTTCCTGAGTAATCTTCAAAGGGATAAATGGCTTTTTCAACATCAGAGACATCATTTTTACACTGACTGATTGATATACTGACTGGCTAATTCAGTGGATGCTTGTGTATGTGGGGATACACAGCAATATATTTATTAAGGTCAAAAGACAATTTGTAGAAGTCAGTTCTCTCTTTATACTATGTGGGTTTTGAGGATTGGACTCATGCCATGAGGTTTGGCATCAAGTATTTTTGCTTTCTAAACCACCTTGCCAGTCCTTAAGTAAGTAACTTTGATCAGCAATATATATTCTTTTTGGAAGGACCGCTGAAACACACCTGACCACAGTGCACTTCATTGCTGCTGCTTCTCATTTCATCCTTCATTGTACATGGAATTAACTCGCACATAATGTATCATACACAAGTCCTTTGTCTCGGGCTATGTAACTTAAAGGAGCCTGGAGTGGCAAAAGAGGGTTATATGTGTATTGAGTTACATGCTCATGACTGGTGAGAAGTATAATTGTATTTTCTCTATTGGAGAAGTAAAAATGAAACCACAGGTATACAGGGGACATTTATGGAAGGAACTTCCCTCAAAGACTAATTTGGAGTATTATTATATGCTATGACAATTAACAATGTAAAACTGTTATCACTGGAAATTATCAAGCTCTTCTACAAATTCTTGTTTATATCAAAAACCTGCTTCAATGAGAAACAGTTACAGCCATTTTGATATGAAAGCTGTCATGTACCAGTATACTATGGATAATAATCTATCTTTTCTTCTAAGAACTGGCCATTGAAAACCTTCATGAATCAATCATCATGAGTTGAAGACAAGTTGACAGCTCAGTAGAGCTAGTCTCAGGCAATGTATGTCCCCTGGAGTCTTTCAAGCATAATATCAAATATGCTGTATTCTCAGAATAAGAGATTGTTTCTACACATTTCAAATTTTACACATAGTTAGAACATAAATTGAACAGCTAGTGATTACTAGCTCATCTTTAAAGTTAGAAATAAAAAACCATTTATAATAAAATTATATTCTACATATCCATATATAATTGTATTGTAAAAAATCTATACATGTTTGCTATAACTCTACACTAAAACTAATGTGTTGAATTGGGAACACCAACAAATATTAGCATCACATGATGATGAATAGAATTCTTCAAATCCCCAATTTGGTTCATTAAAAACAAGCTAAAGAAAAAGCTCCCTATGATTTATATTTGTAACTTTACTCTCTATAATGAAAAGCACAGTCAAATACGTCTCTAATTTTTCATTACATTTGGTTTTCAAAGGATGAAATGAGTTCAAAAGAGAGAATGTTGGAATCAAGAAGCTTAATATAGGAAACAGAAAAAAAAAGTTCAGGAACATGATTCAGGCCATGTTAGCCAAGCTTACTTGTGAACCTGAATCTCTTGGTCCAGAAATTTTGTTACCAGATTACTTATTAGTAAAATACCATAACAGGGAGAGGTTTGAGATAATCTGAGATTTTATTGAAGTGAAGAATAAATAAAAACATGCCCAGCATTGATCATGATAATGTAGTCGAATCCACTCACATTGGGGATTTGAGGAGGTACAAAAATAGCAAGTGGAAAACTCTCCCTTCATACTGAAAGTGGTTCTATGTGGGCACAGAAGGCATAGTGAGATTACAGTCAGTAGATTTGTGCACTAAGGCTACACAAACAAATCATAGCATGGACCCATTTTGCAGAATGTGAGTATAAATTAGCTAGCATTATGTCTGACACCTGAATTTCCTGTTTCTTGTGATAATTTATACTGTTTGAATTAAATTTTCCTTTTTGATAGTTTACTCTAATTATCACTGTGATGTCAATAGAATTGTAGCCTTCCATTTATTTCTGGTGTCTAGACTAGAATTTCACAGCAAAAAGTGCTCTTTAGATGTATTCAAAATATAAAATGAAAGATTTCACCAGTGAATTCAAGTTTCAAGTTACCATTCAACTTAATAAAAGATACATGAGAAAAGTAACTTTTATTTCCTTTTTCTCAATCCATGCAAAAGAAGTGGCTCCCTGCTTCTGTTTATTGTTTCTTAAATCCAACATCTTCAAGCAAGGCATATTCTTTACTTCATCCGTAATATGTATGTAAATCTCTCCAGATATAATTAGTTCACATGAAGTATTGGGAGATTATCAATGGATCAGCATAGAGCTGATCTTAATTTATATTGAAAGCAAAGATTGGTTTTCAGCTTTTCAGAGTATTTCATTCAAAAAACTACATTAAAACATCAAATTTCTAGGTAATTTTTTTGGTTCAAAAACAGAATACATGTAATTTTTAAGTCTCTTTCCTTTGATTACCAGTTTAGAGAAAATTTTAAGAAAACATGATTGCAAATGACAAAGGGACAGTTCCTGCCTTTAAATGTTATTCTTGAAAGATTGATTAGTTTGCCTAATGCATTACAATAAATAATGTCTCTTCAAATCATTATAATGATTTAAATGTTTGTTTTAAACATCAAAACAACCACTGAGTCCATTGTTTATATTGAAGTACTCAGGAAAGCAAAAAGCAATCTCAAAAAATTTAAGAAAATAACCCAGTTCAGTTTTCTTGCCAAATATTTAAAAAGGCTATGTCTATTTTAAGAGTAAAAAAAAATGCCCAAAGCATAAAAAAAAATAATTCTGCTTGGTGTTGTGTGGATCTTCTTCATTCCTTATTCAGAAGTTTTAAAGCTGTGGAGACAAAAACATGTTCATAGCAGAAATATTAAGGATATTTATTATGTGCCTTTCTTCTCTGGACCCTGGTGCTGATTTGTGCTGGACAATTTGATTTGCTTTTTGGACAATGTCATGTGCTCTGTGTTGGACATTGTATTAATTTTTCCCAAAGGCCCTGGAAAAGGTCCTATGTGATGATCATCAGATAACCTCAGCATTGTGAGGTCAATTCCCCAAACAATTCATTTCTTGTACTGTGTGTATTAAGCAATGATTTGTATTACATATTTGCTTAATAGTTGGAGATAATCTTGAGAGAAACACCAGTGAAACTGGCCACTTCTTTCGGGACAGACTGATTTTTAAACTTTAACACTACAAAATTTTAGTGGATGCTAAAATTGTTAATTATGTTTCAGAGTTAAGTGGTCATCTTGTGTTAAAAATGGGGGAACATAGACAGATCGTTTTATTTTCTTTGCTTTAAAAATGATTTAATAATATTTCTTTATATTTGCTTAAGTGTTCTATTATTATTTTTTCAGTTACAATATGCAAAAAGTAAGTGAACACAAGTGAAATATTAAGTGTATTACATAAAGATTTTACGTGTTTTGTTTTCTTAAGAATGAAAAGATTATTTTGACCATGTGCAATTAAGATACTCAATTGCTTAACATTTTATAATAAATAGAAAATAGGTGCATTATTCTTTCTCTAGCAAAACTACATATTAATTTTGTCAGAGCTCAGTTTTGAAAGTAGGATGACAACTTTTATTTTCATAAATTTAAGTGATTATATTTTATATAATTTAGAATTCCTGTAGGATACTAGCAAACTAAGTCAGAAATGTTATAAGAAAAGGATATAATTTACCTATGGACTAAAAACACTACTAAGATCTGGCAATTACAAATAATGCTGCTATGAACATAGTTGAACAAATGCTTTTGTAGTATGATTGGGCATCTCAGGTATATCCCCATGAGTGGTATTGCTAGATGCTGAGGTAGATTGATTTCCAATTTCTTGAGAAACCGCCACACTGATTTCCAAAGTGGTTGCACAAGTTTTCATTCCCACCAGCAATGGATGAGTGTTCCCATTACTCCACATCCTCTCCAGCATAGGCTATCATTGGTGTTTTTGATTTTAGTCATTCTGACAGGTGTAAGATGGTATCTCAAAGTTGTTTTGATTTGCAATTCCCTGATCGCTAAGGAGGTTGAACATGACCTTAAGTGTCTTTTGGCCATTTGAACTTTGCTGAGAATTCTCTTTTCAGTTCACTACCCCATTTTTTAATTGGGTTAATTAGAATTTTCATGTCTAATTTCTTGAGAAACAACCTAGATGCCCCTCAATGGAAGAATGGATAAAGAAAGTGTGGAATATATACACATTATATACACATTAGAGTACTACTCAGCTGTAAAAAAATGACATTTTGAATCTTGCAAGCAAATGGATGGAAACAGAAAACACTATCCTGAGATAACCCAGACTTAAAAAGATAAATATGGTATGTACTCACTCATTAGTGGACTCTAGCCATAAACAAAGGACATTAAGCCTATAGTTCACAAGCCTAGAGAAGCCAAATAACAAGGTGAACCCAAAGAAAAACATATATAGATCCTCTTGGAAATTGGAAGGAAACAAGATTTCCAGGCAAAAGTTGGGAATATAGGGGTGGAGGTGGGGATGGGGGAAAGGGAAAGGGGAAAAGAGAAGGGAAAAGGGAAGGACTGGAGAGTGCTTGGGGGAGTGAGAGGGTGAAGATGGAGGAAGGGTGGATATAGGAGCAGGAAAGAAGATATCTACATTAAGAGAGCCACGGGGATGTCCCCAGCTAGGTCCTTGGGCAGCAGAGTAGAGGGTGTCTGAACTGGTCTCGCCCCACTATCACACTGATGATTAATTCGAATATCACCATAGAATCTTCGTCCAGCGAGGGATGGAGATAGAGACAGAGACCCACATTGGAGCACTGGACTGAGCCCCCAAGGTCCAGTTGAAGAGCAGAAGTAGGAAGAAGATGAGCAAGGAAGTCTGGACTGGAAGGGGTTGGTCCACCCACTGAGACAGTGTGCCTGTTCTAAAGGGAGCTCACCAAATCCAGCTGGACCAGGACTGAATGAGCATGCAATCAAACCGGACTCTCTGAATGTGGCTGAAAATGGGGGCTGACTCAGAAGTCATTGATAATGGCACTGGGACTTGTTTCTACTGCATGTACTGGCTTTTTGGGACCCTAGTCTATTTGGATGCAAAGCTTCCTAGGCCTGGATGTGGGGGGCAAGGCTCGGACTTCCCACAGGGCAGGGTTCC
This sequence comes from Neodon shergylaensis, assembly GCA_025134845.1. Classification (NCBI taxonomy): domain Eukaryota; kingdom Metazoa; phylum Chordata; class Mammalia; order Rodentia; family Cricetidae; genus Neodon; species Neodon shergylaensis. The sequence goes on along the minus strand of JABTXL010011977.1, from coordinate 5,243,537 downwards.
CTGCCCTCTCTTAAAGAGGGAGGGGGAGGGAGGAGGATAAGTGGGGGAGTGGGAGGGGAATGGGAGGAGGGGAGGAAGTATAAATTTTTGAATGGAAAAATAAAAAAAACTACTAAGATAATAATATTAATATTAAAAAACTAATTTATATCAAACATTTTCTTACTTGTAAAGATAATGACTTTTATGTGCATAAATATTATACCAGTGATTCATTGCCTTTTTCATCTTAACTATTAGAATCTGAAAGTATTAAATTAAGGAAATTCCTTCCTGTTTGATCTTGTAATGATCTAAAATACAGTTTTTAGTTTTTAAATTGCACTACATATAGTGGTTTGAAAGAAAATGGCCCACAAAGGAAGCGGCAGTATTAAGACATATAGCCTTGTTGAAGTAGGTAGGGTCGTGTTGGAGGAAGTGTGTTACTGTGGAGGTAGGCATAGAGGTCTCATATATGCTCAAGATACTACCGAGTATCTCAGACTACTTCCTGTTGCCTACAGAGATTTGGGACTCTCAGCTCCATCTTCAGCACCATAACTATCTTCATACTGCCTCCCACCATTATGATAATAGACGAAAACCTCTGAACTGTAAGCTACCTCAACTAAATGTTTTCCTTTATAGTTATGGTCATGGTGTCTCTTCACAGCAATAAAAACCCTAAGACATAACTGTACTACAATATTAATAATGAGGGAAACAATAATACAAGTAAAATGAGATTCACATATGGAAATTTCAACTAAAAAAAACAGACACAAGATGAAATGAAACAGAAAAATCAGATTAGTTTCATTTATCTGGGTGCCAAAAATTGAATCATCAGTTCGTTGAGGATTAAGACTTCTAGATTATCTCTTTTCATTGATGTATTTTCGTGAACAATTGAGAAGGATTAATATCTTTAGTATATATGCTTCTTCGGAAAATAGATCAGTTTGCCTCAGTATCAGAGCTTTTCAAAGAGTGTATAAGTTTAAAACAAATACAGAGGGAAGCAAACACACATTTGTTTATTATTAAAACATTAAAGCATTTTTCTTAATATATTTTCTCTTTGTTTCTACAGAATAAAATTAGGTTTACAATCTTTGGCATGCTTTATTTGGTCGACACAAAACTGATAAAGAAGAAATTAAAAATTGAAAGTGTTTTATAAAATATGTTCTGTGTATACTTATCTTTTTCTGCTGTATTAAGCACTGTGTATATGGAACTGTAAGCACACATTAACTTATTAACACAGAGAAACATTAAGTTTTGTGTTGTAAGTTGAAGAAGAAAAGTCTAGGAAATGGTTCAACACTTAAAAGTCTGTGAAGGATAAACATGGTGAACTGAATTGGATCCATGGGTCCATTATAAAGCTATATGGAGAAAATGGATATATACAATTACCCTGTGACCTCTAGGTGGGGTTGTGGCACCCCGCCCACATATATCACATATAATAGTTGTAGTAGTAGTAGTAGTAGTAGTAGTAGTAGTAGTAGTAGTAGTAAATAATTTCATTTTAAAAGAAAAATATTAGCTTCTCTTTATCTGTAAGGTGATATACTGGCCACTGACCATTTTGAAAATAACTTCCACCTTGACATGTGGAAAACATTCTGTAGCAGAAGTATCCTAGAACTGCTCAAAGTAGGTTACAGCTAAAAAATGTATTCTAGAATGTTACGTGCCCAGTTTTGTTAGCTGTGCATGTAATAAAAGAGTTCACATAAGTTATTTAATAAATATGTTTAGATGTTTACTACGTCTTATAACTTGTAGCTTCAAAAATGACTGACTCTTAAAACAATAAATATTGATATGTTCATTTGAGATTTTAGACCCATTTCTATGCCAGTGTGCATCTGACCCACAGAAACAAGGAATAAGATGTCGAGCTAAAGACAGCATATGTTTAGACAAACTTTCATGTCATACAGTTTTCCGAGCTGAATTTTCACAGGTGACTGAAGTCTGTATAGTTGTGTTGGTCTTCCAACCACATAGTAATGGTTTGCCAGTCAGGGGCATCTGTTTGTAATTAGTTCAAAGCTTTCTAGTTTATCTTACAACACTTGTCATTTGTTAAGTTCCTTTTTTTCGGACATTTTTTTGTTTTATTTTATTTTGTAGTGCTAAGAATCAAATCCATATCTCTGCATAATCTGATGATAAAATTTTGGGCAATCAGGAAATTATCAAGTTATCCCTTAGTCAAGAAAACAGGCACTCTGAGCCGGGTGGTGGCTTATACCTTTAATCCCAGCACTCGGGAGGCAGAGGCAGGCAGATCTCTTTGAGGCTGGCATGGTCTATCTACAAGAGCTAGTTTGAGGAAAAGGTTCCAAAGCTACAAAGAAATCCTATCTCGAAAAAAACAAAAACAAAACCAAAAAAAAAAAAAAAAAGAATCAGGCACTCTGGGTTATTGCTCCATGTGTTAAAATACTGAAACTTAAAAAATAACTTTTAATAGGATATTGTTTTGATTCTGTTGAAATGGTTTCTAGACCTACATTATTTGTGAGATGATAATTTTTCACGCAGATGATGTGAATCATCAAAAGTTAGAAATTGCATTAAAATATTTGATTTAATTCTTGATACAGTTCCAGACAATTTGCTTCCACATTCCCTGTCTCAACAGCGTCAGTGCCTAGTTCTACTTTTCACTTGTTCCCAAGTAGAAAACTAAACTTTAAGTATGAATCCATACTATCACAGTGTATGCTTCATGCAGACAACTTTTCTCCAAACATTTTCTAAGAAATAAAAAATACTTTTTGTTTTTACTCATACTGAAGGCTATTTCTGAATTATGCTCATACTTTATACTGTTTTGTTCTTTGAAATTAGCTAAAGAAATGGTAATCAATTTTTATTTGAATATTTATCCATTTTAAACAAGAAGCCATTATAAATTCTGTTCTTAGTTCTAAAAATATGTTGCTAAATGGTAAGAATTTTATTAGAAAAATCATTTGATTTTGAGTAAAATGAGTTATATTTCTTCACACCAGTATTTATTTATGATTTCATCTTTAAAGCACATTTTTTATGAATAATTAGTCTATCATTATTTTTATGTAGAAATATTCTGTTCTTGTTTTGTGTACTATATTCAAGTCGACACAAAAATATACACCTTCATATACTATAGATTTTTTGCATATGTTTGAGACAGCCTCCTGAGCAATGGCTCTACAGACACACACCATTCCCTACTACACTTTTTAAGCTATGCTTTATAAAATTAATGAAGATCCTGCAATTCTGAGGGAATGATGTGCTTTTAAGGTCCAAGTGATAATGTGGAACAGATCCAGATTTGCTGTGTTTTATAAATATCAAGCATATATTGAATTTATAAGAACTTTAATTATTGATGTTGTGATATTATTTTCTACTCATATTTAAACTGTACTAATCGAATATCTAATTATATCATGAATTAATTATGTATAGTCAATATTAGCTTGTATATAACTAATTTAATTTGTTATTAATTTAGATGTGCCTTCTGCATCTAAATGTATATCTGAGATTTGATTGTCAGATATTTTTCCTTGCTAAGCTTTGGAAATCAGGGATTTAAGTAGTTTACCAAATGAATTGAGGAGTTTCCCTCTTAAATATACTATGTACAATGCTGTTTTGTAACTGAACTTATTAATTCATTTTGTTATTTCAGTTCATTTTATATTGAGTTTTTAAATTATTCACTTAAATAATGTATCTTATTGTTCAATTTTTCTATACATTAGATAGGAAATTTTAAACAAGACAAACAATATTTCTACACTTAGAGTTTACAATGTGTGTTTCAAATTTCATAGAATTTTTAATTAATTCAATAGAATAAGAGACAACTATATATTTGTGGATGGAGGCTGCTTGTTTGTTTCCTGAATACTCAGACCCAAACAATCACACCGAAACTATATTAATTACAACACTGTTCAGTCAATGACTCAGGTTTATTTCTAGCTAGCTCTACATCTTGAATTAACACATTTGTATTAATTTGTGATTCACTACAAGGTTGTGGCCTACTGGTAAGGTAATGTTTCTGAGTCTCTTTGAGCGGCTACATGGTGTCTTCTTGACTTCACCTTCTCTGTCTCTGTCTCTGTCTCTCTCTGTCTCTCTCTCTCTCTCTAACTGAAATAAATGATTTAAAAATGAAATATACAAGGGTTTCTTGACTACATATCCACTTGGCACAAAATTGTTTTCTATTAGATGTTACTTCCCACAAAAGGCTTGGAGGACTTAGAATGGAGATTCATATTAGGAAAGAGCAGAGATGGACTGTCAACACCTGGCTCAGTTGCTTCTGTACACATTTTTATTGAAAATTTACTGAAAACATACCAGTTTTATTTGTATTGACTTGTATCACTATACAAGCTGTTTTTCAAGAACACAATGCAAGATCAACTTCCCTTTTAAAATATTTAAAATAATAGTTATGTACTGATACACCATATATGGCTGTTCAGACATGAGCAGAGGTTGTTTTGTGTAGAATGGTGCTTGGTGGAGAATGTGGGAGTGGGAAACAAAGCTGAAGTTTTTAGTAATTTATCATTCTTATAAAGAACAATTTTGTCTAAATAGTGTAGTAAAGAAAATTTTATCTTAAGATTCATAAAGCACTTTACACTTTATCTCGAAATGATCTGTACTATCTAAAACCATTGTCTTCCATGTCCAAAAAAGATGAATAAAATAGCCAGAAACTTATTGATTTATTTGCTTGGCTTTCTCTTAGTATTCTAGGTAATCTCCTGTTTTTTCTATCCCTGTCAGCAAAATAAGCAACAACAACAAAACACACAGTTAGCATTTTGTCAAGGTGTTATTTTTCACCTAGAAGTTGAGAACATGAATTCCTTTAAAATGGAAAGGGGAGAGCATATACCATTTTTTCCAAAGTAATGTGCACTTTCGAATGGGTGAAGTGGCAGATGGATGACAGTGAACTTGAACATCAAAATAATTAAGCTTTCATCTCCTATTCAAAGACTTCAGCTCCGAGGTCACAGGGAATGTGCAAAAGTTTCTCCTTTTAATCAATCCTGGATGATTAGTGACTTTGTCTATAGAATGATCATTTTCCAGCTGCAACAGCACAGTGTCACAATAGAATAACGGGAAAGATTAAGGAGTTTAATTTACTTAGCATGTTATGACCATGTTTATTAAAATACTAAGAATTACAGCAAACTTAATCATTTGTTAATATTGCTTTTGCCTCAATGGGGGTTATATTGAGAAAGCAATATTCCAGACATAAAGGCCAATACCAAGCGGTAATTTTTAAAAAAGTTATTATTATTATTCCTTGTAAAGTAATCTCCTGGGTACTTAAAGTGAAATCTATTTCTTTATTGAAGTGTAATTCTTCTCTCGCCCTCAATAAGCTTTCCTTCTCACTTGCTTTCTTACATAGTGTTTTGTTTTGTTTTGTTTTCAAATGCACACAGGCTCAAGTCATTGATAAATCAATCAGAACTTCTTATACAGAATGTGGTAAAGAGACTTCACCAGGCTTCTATAATCCTTCAACAAGTGCTTGTACACTGTATAATGCCACATATAGGGTCCAACTTCTGAATTTGTCATGAAATCAATTGACTTTAGAGCATGTACTTAAACAGATATTGAATATAGAAAAGAAATTTTAAATAAAAAAATTAAGAAGCGTAAAATATAAGTGGAGCTTTTATGAGGAGACTGATGATTTTGTTCAGCTCAGCAGATCCAATCATGTTTGTCTATTTTTGTAGCCATTGTGTCTTTTCCAGAGTCAGTGGCCATTCCATTGCTTTGACCCATGAAATTGTGCAGAAATCAGGTTTCCACAAGGTTGAAAAATCAGTACAAGGAAGTTGAAAAAGGCTATTCAGCTTTTGTCATGATGGAATTTACACTGTTTGAAAATGACTTTTGATGGAAATCTTCCTTGGTACAGCAAATATGTTTTGTGTTTTAAAATTGAAAAGAGATTATTTATCAACGTCAGAACAATGTCTAGTCTTGTTTCTTCTAGATGTACCAGACAGCATAGACAACAATGTATTCTGTGCTTACAAGTAGCTCCTCTTGCGTCTTGAAATTTATTCCCTGTTGATAAGATCTGTATTGCATCTACTATATTTTAAATTCTGTGCCTTTCACCATTGACACACATCTTCTAGTGCTTTTTTTCTTGTTAGTTACAGTTGTCTGATTCCCCAGTTTAATACTAAAGATGGCTTCGCACACTGCAAACAAAAATGGATACATACTGAATTTTGTCTCATTTTGTGTGTTTTGTGGACATTTTTGTTTGTTTGTTTACTGGTCTTTTTCTTATATATTTTGTTTTTATAGTATATGTTTGTCTTGTGAGTTTTCTTTGTTTTGCTTTCTGTTTCTTTTTTCACTTTTCTTGTTTGCCTGTTCATTTTCTAAAGAGATAAAGAAAACATTAAGTTGGGTGGCTGAGGAGGTACCGAGGATATGTAAGCAGCTGGGAGAAGGTCAGTCATGAATAGATTACATTGTATAAAAATTATTTATTTTCAGTAAAAATCAAGATGAACAATATATAGACCTATAAGCACTGTTTCTTGGATGATCTGTTGCTTCATTCACAATTTCATGAAGTAATTATGATTTGAGACCTAATAGAGCCACATTTTCAATAGTAACCAAAGACATGTCTCTTTAACATTTATACTCATGAAAAAAAAAAACAAGAAACACTGAAGAAAAAAATTAAGCTTATATTATTAAACAAGACCTGTACTCCAGGTATTACTTTCCTCTTAATGTAATATAATTCTTGAAAATACACTTACCAAACTAAACACCACATAGATTGTTCTTATGAAACATTTGCACATACTTAACAAAATTCAAGTATCTTCAAAGGAATTCATTTTCAACCTTTAATTTTGTTTTTAACTTTTTAAAATTTATTTATAAAGAAGAAAACAAACTATCTTTTTTTAAAAATTTTACATAACAATCCCAATTCCCACTCCCTCCCCTCCTCTCCTTTCCTCCTCCAAATCCCTCCACCTCAACCTCCATCCAGTTCTCAGACAGGGTAAGGCATATTGCTTTGAGGAAGGACCAAGGCTTTCCCTACTATATATAGGCTGAACAAGGTATCCCTCCAAAGAGAATGGTTTCCAAAAAGCCAGTACAAGCAATAGGGATAAATTCTGGTGCTATTGCCAGTGGACCAGCAGTCTGCCCCTGCCATATAACTGTCACCAACAGTCAGAGGGACTAGTTTGGACCTATGCCGGCTCTGTCCTTGTCTGGTCAGAGTTGGTGAGCTCCCATTAGCTCAAGTAAGCTGTTTCAGTGGGTGTCTCCATCATGGTCTTGACCTCTTTGCTCATATTCTCATTCCTCTCACTCTTCAGTCAGACTTTTGGAGTTCAACCTAGTGTGGCTCTCTGTGGCTCTCTGCCTGTTTCCATCACATTGTGGATGAAGAATCTATGGTGACATTTAGGATATTCATCAGTCTGACTTCAGGGCAAGGCCAGTTCAAGCACCCTATCCACTACTGCTTAGGGTCTTATCTGGGGTCATCCTTGTGGATTCCTGGGAAATTCTCTAGTGTCAGGTTTCTTACTAGCTCCACAATGGCTCCCTCAATCTAAATATCTCTTTCCTTGCTCTTGATTTCTGTCCTTTCTCCTTTTGTCTATCCCTCAAGTTCTCCCCCTTCCCTTCTCCCCTTCTGTTTCTCCCCACCCCCATGCTCTCAATTTTGTCAGATCTTGTCTATTTTCCCTTCCCGGGGGGATCTACATATGTTTTTCTTAAGGTTCACCTAGTTATTTAGCTTTCCTAGGGTCATGAGCTGTAGGTTCATTATCCTTTCTTTTACAGTTAGTATCCACTTATGACTGACTATATATTATGTTCATCTTTCCGGGTCTGGGTTACCTCACACAGGATTTTTTTTCTAGTTCCATCCATTTGCATGAAATTTCAAGATGTCATTGTTTATTACTGCATAGTACTCCATTGTGTAGATATACCACATTTTCTTTATCCATTCCTTGGTTGAGGGGCATCAACCTTTAATTTTTTAATTCCATCCATCTTTCTAAATAATTAAATATAGGTCTACTGTGCTCATCTTTCTCAATTAAGTATAAATTACATACATTGATTCATTATTCTAGTATTTGCACCCATATTTTGTAATATAATATTTAACAAACATATGTAACACACGCATTAAATATATTAATAAAAATGTGTAACAATAATGTACACAGTGATGATTAATCGTGACTGTTGATTTGTCTAGGATATTGTAAGTTCTTGTGTCTATGTGTGCATTTTTGGAGGGGACACAAGGTAGCGTGTGTCTTTCTAGAGATGATCAGATAACAATTTTTCTGACCTAATGAATGATTTAAGCATTGAGGGAACCAAAAATTGAAAAGACAGAGAGTAATGAAACTATGGAAAGTGACTCTTGGTTGGCGAAAGAATGTGAAGTGAAACAGATATAGATTATCTCTAAGCAGTGAACCAAAATTTATCCTTCTTTTTTTATTGATTTTATTAAGCTATACATTCTTCTCTGCTCCCCTCCCTGCTTTTCCCTTCCCAGTCAACCCTCTCCCATGGTCCTTACACTCTCAATTAACTCAGGAGATCTCATATTTTACTACTTCCCATGTAGGTTAGGTCCATGTATGTCTCTCTTAGGGTCCTCATTGCTGTCTAGGTTCTCTGGGATTGTTATTTGTAGGCTGATTTTCTTTGCTTATGAATGAGTACATATGATAAGACTACTTCATAAATATAACCCCGGTAGCACAGACATTGCAAGAAACAATTAATAAATGGGACCTCCTGAAACTGAAAAGCTTCTCTAAAGCTAAGGGCATAATCAATAAGACAAAATGAAAGCCGACAGAATGGGAAAAGATCTTCACCAATCCCACATCAGACAGAGGTCTGATCTCCAAAATATATAAAGAACACAAGAAATTGATCATCAAAAGAACAAATAACCCAATTTAAAAAATGAAGTACAGACCTAAACAGAGAACTCTCAACAGAGGAATCTAAAATGGCAAAAAGACACGTAAGGATGTGTTCAACATCTTTAGTCATCAGAGAAATGCAAATCAAAACAACTCTGAGATTCCATCTTACACCTGTAAGAATAGTCAAAATCAAAAACACTGATAACAAGTTATGCTAGAGAGGTTGTGGGGTAAAGGGAACACTCCTGCATTGCTGGTGGGAGTGCAAGCTGATACAGCTCCTTTGGATATCAGCATGGTGATTTCACAGAAAATTAGGAAACAACCTTCCTCAAGACCCAGCTATTAGGAATATTTCCTGATGTGAGCTCCCTGATAACACAAAAATTCCCAATCAAGCCAAATCAAAACAAGCCAAATTAAGAAATATCCAGGTTTAATGGGAGATCTGCACTCTCAGGTGGCCCCAAGGGGAAAACCGTGAAGCTGCAGGAATGTGACCCCCAGGAGTAAGAAAGGTAGACCATGTGTTCTTCTTTTGGGGGATCACTTAAGTACCCTGGGGAGTGGTCCTGACTCCTGGGGGTGGGGTCAGGACCTGGCCTACTGGGATTTGAAGTCCAGACCAGGCCTGGGGGCTGGGATAGATGCTAGGAACTGGGACCTACGCTCCCAACTTAACATTCCAGACTCTTTGGATATAGGGTTGATAGAAAATTGGAATGGTAATTATGACAAACACTTAGGCTCTCTTTGGAAAAAGGGCATAGACTCAAATCTGGCTACTTCCTGTGGGCACTGGCGGTGTGGGGAATGGGAGAGTCAGGTGTCTATGTTTAGCGAGAGGTGTGGCTGGAAAGGCATCCCATGAACTGTCATCCCAGAGAAAGCAGGCATCTGTTCCTTGGGGGAGATGAGAAGGCAGTTGTCTAGGGGAAAAAAAGTTGTATTGATAAAGATGAGTGTGCCAGAATGAGGAGCAGGTAGGCCCTTCAATTGCAGCATCCTGGAAAACCAGAGGGTGGAAGGTCCTGTCTGCTGGACAGATCAAATGTCTTGAGTAGGTGCCTGCTTGAGCCTGGAGAGATGGTACCAGCATGGGTGTCCCAAGAGCTTGGCAGGCAGCCAAGGGGGTGGTGAGGATTACCATGTGAGGTCCTGTCCATTGAGGCTCGAGAGATATAGGAGTTAACTGCTTGAGGAGTACTCTGTTTCCTGGGGAGAGCAGGGCAGATTTAGGGACATTAGGGTCCACTGGTGTGGGGGCAGGGAGACAACTGACAGTGTGTGAATGGAGAAGGGACCTAAAAGGGAGAGGTATGGTAGGTACCCCGCCAGTGGAGGAGTTTGAACTGGGAGGTGATGGTTAAGGAGAAAGGGCCTGCCATAAAGCAACTCAAAAAAGCTCAGGCCCGTAGGGAATGTGGGATGGCCCTGAGATGAGTCAGGGCAATGGGGAGAAGGGAGGGTCAAGATAACCTGAGTTCAATGGAGAGCCTTGTTAGCTGTTGCTTGATGAGTGCATTGGCCTTCTCCACCTATCCCAAGGATTGTGGGTGGTAGGGGGTGTGGAATTTCCAGGAGATGTTGAGAGCCTCTCTCATGAGCACCATGACCCTGAGCTATCACATCCGCTGTTTCCCTGGAGACCAGAAACGATTCTATCCATCCTGTAAAAGTGTCCACAAGTATTAGGAGATAATGAAGTTTTTTTATGAGTAGGCATATGGGTGAAATCAACCTGCCAGTCCTCGCCCAGTTGGTGTCCGTGAAGCTGGTGTAAAGACCGGCATATGTGGAGAGCCCCTTGTGGGTTGGCCTGGGCACATGTCTGACAGGAAGAGTGAACCAGTAAAATAGGATCTCAGAGATGGGTGGGGTCAAAAAGGGGCTCCAACAATACCACTTTTGGGTATATCCAAAAGATGCTCAGTTGTACAACAAAGACTTCTGATTCTTCCTTCTTTAACCTGCCCATTGCAGGTGTTTGTCACAGCTGCCGAGTCTAACATGAATTCCACATTTTAAATTTCCACTGTTATTTTCTAAGTTTAATTTACATGTAGTAACATTCACTATTTTGGTTTATACTGCATCTATTAGTTTTGACAAACATGGGGATTTTTGTACCAACCTCACTTAGCAATAAAACGGGACAGTTGCATCAAAAAGAACTTGTTCAAGTGTTGTATCTCTAATCAGCCTGGCATCTTGCCATCTGTTCTCAGAGTGCATACAGCTTTGATTTTGTAATTGTTCATATAAAGGGGACCATACACCATGCGCAGTCCTTTGATCTTGCCTTCCATCATTTATAACACCTTGTAAATGCACACACATTGATGCTTGCTTCAGTAATTTGTTCGTTCGTATTGATTAATAGCATTACCCTGTATGGGGTCACCTTGGCCCCTTTATCTCTTGAAGAATATTTTAGGATTTTTAATAGGTTTTAGAATTTAGAAATAAGCTACTTCATTTCTAAATGCAGCAGGAAGGACCTTGGTCTTGCCTCAAGTGATATAACAGACATTGCTGGCTCCCCATGGGAGGCCACACTCTCTCTGAGGAGTGGACAGGGGAGTGGGGAGAAGTATAAGAAGAGAGGACTTTAGGGAGAGGGAACTGGAATTGGTATATAAAATAAGATTATTTTAAAAATAAAAAACAAGTCTATATGAAGTATTTATTTTAAACAAAATCTTTATTTTCCATGAATAGATCTATGACAGGAATTGTATTATAAAGTAAGGATATTTTTTTTTCAAACAGTATTTCTCAGTATAGCTTTTGAGCCTGTCTTGGAACTCACTCTGTAGACCAGACCTTGAAACTCACAGAGATCTACCTGTCTCTGCCTCCCAAGTCTGGAATTAAAGGGGTGCATCACCCCCATCCAGCTATTATATGTTTACATGTAAAAGAAAATGCTAATTTTTTTTACTGTAGCCCTTTTATGGTTAAAGCAGAAGTGTGTAGTACTATGAGGCACTCTCTAGACTTGCTGGTGCATTCATATTTATGAGGAACTTGCTATAATTGTTGCTAGTCTTTCTAACTTGCATATCTACTAAGTATGTCTTTTATTTATCTTTTTCTTTTTCATCTTTGTGTATGTGCAGTGTGTATATGTATAATGTATTGTGTGTGGGGGAGGGTCGTTATGGGCACACATGGAGGATAGAGGGAATCAATCTCTTTCTCTCTTTTCCTTATACATAAAGGAAAGTATAGACAGATGTTGCTCGTGCATTTCCTGACTGCTCAGACCTGAATAATCCCTCAGAAACTATATTCATTACAACACTGCTTGGTTGATAGCTTAGGCATACTCCTAGCTACCTCTTGCATGTTAAATTGTAGTTACAATATATAGTGCATTTACATTTGACAAATTCAGGAAAATACTCTATCATCTATCCTATTTTTGTGAGTCTAAGGTTTCATATATAATTTCTCTTTTATCATAACGAAGGAAAACTATAATTATTAGTCTTCAGCTCTTCAAAGATGCTAGAAATATATACTATTACCTAAGAAAACAGGAAGTACCTTGTCAGTAACTTCCAAAACTCTAGAACTGACAGAGCCATCTCACTACCTGGGCAGTCACTCAAAATTCTTCAATAATGTTGGGGAATCCTTCTTAAGCCCACAGGCCCATAGTATCCAGCTGACTTTTCCATGCAGCAGAAAAACTGAAGATCTGCTAGCCTTGTAATGACAAAGTTCATCAGTTGCTTTCTTCTGTGTCCTGAAGAATGTCGGGCAGTAGTTTTCTGTGAAGTAGGAACCCTGAAGGACCATCCCATATTTTAGAAAGTTTAGCGGTCACTTTTATGTAAGTCCTGCATGTTCAGTTCATACAGCATACCATCAAGCATTCCAGGCAAGGCAATTTCTTGCCCAAATAGCTAGCAAACTCTATAAGGATACTCTTCAATGCCCATCTTCCTCTTGAAGTAATTGGTGTTGCCAGGAGCAGCTATGTCTCACTGTTGAGAAATGTCTAAGTTCTTATAACATTTTAAATGCCATATTCTATGGGTCTTTGAAATTTTGAAAATTATCTAACTGAAATATCTCTTTATATATCTAGAAAATCTAACTAACATGACTATATGTTTGTCTATTATAAATGACTATCTATAAATCTTTAATTTTAAATTATAAATTACATTTCTAAATGAGTTGTAAAAACACAGTACATTAAACAAGAATAGAAATATACATATACACAGTATAACAAATTTGTTGTTAAATTTGTATCAATAGACAAAAGTCCATACCAGTCTAAAGTACTCATCTTTATATTATATCCCTTTATTTTTTATTTTAGAAATTGGCTGTGAAGATTAATTATAATTATAATTATATTGATTATATTATAATCAACCCCCTTTCAATGAAAACAAACATTTATAAGCAAAGAGTTTTGAAATTTGGGCATAGTTTTCTCCAGACTGCTTCCTGCTACTTGTTGGGCAAAGTACTTTTTAGGGTTCATGGAGACCTTTCAGGGGGTCTTGTTCCATCAAACCACATTAGCCCAGGTTCTCATCTTCTGTGGCAACAAAAACAGAACCTCTTTTCCAAAGCAACATATACTTAGACACAAATTTTGAAGGCAAGATACTTTTATGTTGGCTTAATTTAGCAGTCCCCAGATCCAAATGTCTCTCTGCAGTCAAATTCTAAGAAAGCACAATAATATGAATAATCCAGACTCTTTGTGTACATTCCATATTTATGTGGCTTATTTTCCTGTACTCCTTTCTCTACTCTTATTGTTCTCTTTCCAAGCCTATGTATATATTTTAAACATACTGTATCCCATTTGAAGCTCTATTTTTGTTGCATATCTGAATTACTTTTCTGACAATCAGCATTTTAAAATGGTAAGCAATGTAGTCTGGATACTGGCTCCACCACTCTTGGCCATTTAACAAGGCAGAGGCGGTTCACCTCCAGCTCTGGGATCACCAGGTGAGAGCCATGCTCATCACCTCAACTCTGGGAAGCTGCTCATCCATGCTGTCACCAAGTAACTTGAAGCACGCTGCCCACAAACCCAAAATAAATGCTTGACCTCCTGAAACAGCCAGAACTATTATTCATGCTGCCATCACAAACTGGGGAGCTGTATCTCAAAGAAGCTGTGCAGATTTTACTGCTAATGCTGAGTCAAGAAGACTTCTCTTAAAGAAGCCATGCCTTGTTTGCCATAGGCAAAGAGAGCTTATCTTTTAAAAAAAATATGGCTACCAAGAAGCTTGGCTCCAGTTTTTCTCAGCCTTCATTTTTTTTCTTTAATTTTTTTAGGTCTTATGTGGATCCATGCCCCTGATGATGGGTACCACTCTGTAGACAGAGGCTGCTCATTAATTTCCCAGATACCCAAACTTTAATAATCACATAGACCTATATTAATTATAATACTGCTTGGCTGATAGCTCAGGCATATTCCTAGTTACCTCTTATATCTTAAATTATTCCATTTCTACTTTTCATATTTTACCACGAGGTTTGTGCTTTGTTACCTCTTGCTTCTTGGCCAGCTACATGTTGTCTGCCTACTTTGGCAGCTACATGAAATCTCTTTGACTCTGCCTACTTTCTCTATATATTTTCCAGCCTGGCTATATTCTGCCCTGCCATTGTCCAAATCAGCTTTATTCATTAACCAATAAAAGCAACACATATACAGAAGGACATCCATCTCACATAAGGAAAGACCCATTAAGAAAGTTCAGAGGTCTTGGTTTGACTTTTCTTGCCAACCCTCTTGTTTCTGGTGAGACTGTGTCTGACTTCCGGGGCTGAAAATTACAGGCTGGCCTTGATTCCTACCCATATTTGACATGTGTTCCTGGGCATCAGAAATCTGGTCCACATGTTTATACAGCAAAAAATGTAAATCTCTAAGCAATCTCCTCAGACCCAGGTATTCATTATCACTCCTTTATGACTTGGTTTAATATCTTAATGACTAATGAATTGAGCATCTTCTCACATGCTGGACATTTACCATCTTTCAAGGCTTGTTTATTTTAGGATTTTGCTCTTTTCTATTTCATACATTTTTTTATTTTGAGAACTTTAATATTATGTATGCAAGGGGAAGAATATTTTTAATTATATTTCTTACATTTAAGTTGTCTTTTAATGTTCTTAATTTTAAAATATTGAAAAGCAATCTGTTAATATTTTTTATGGATCATACTATTGGTATTATATCTATGATTACCCTGTCTGATTTACACTTCACCAAATTACCTCAAACTTTCTTTTAGGGATCGTAGAGTTTTACATTTAATTCTGTGCTCTGTTAATTATAGAAAGTGGGCGGTACATAAAATTTCCCAATTTTTAGTTTGTTGGTATTGATCCAAATTTTCTAACAATATTTGTTTGATAAGATCCCTTTTCTCTAATGGCTTTACTTTGTATATTTGATAAAAACAATTATACCAGTTGTAGTTCTCTGATTCTGAACTTTCTGCTTATGCTGCCAATCATGTGTTTCGTCTCTTATCTCAGCTGTCTTTATTATATTGTTGTACAGCCAACATTAGGGGTCTTCCAACTTTGCTTGCATTATAAAACTGTGGTTATTTTATTTTCCATATGAAGTTTAAGATCAGCTTCAGTATTTATAATAATTTCCTGTAGTTTTTAACTAGTTCCATACTAGTTTTACACATCAATTTAAAAAATATGCAAATCTTAACAATGTTTTTGACAATTATAAAATCAAAATCATACTTTTTCTCCTTATGTGTATTTTTATTTGTCATATTGTAGCTTTTCACATATAGAGTCTTTAAAATATATTATATACTTTTAGCTAAGTATTTTTGATAATGTTATTTTAAAATACATAATATCTATTAATAATACATTGAAATATAAGTTATTTCTTCATTGTGCTACCATTCTAGATTTATTTATTAGCACTAATGACTTTCACTGTATAATCTAAAGCTTAGAAATTACATGTCAACACTAAAGTCAAGCCAACAACTGCAAAGTACCCTCAAGCCTGAGAAATATATGGGAAAGTGGTAGGTAGTAGAAAGCAGACAACAGGGGAATTCTGCCCAACATTTTCTTCAGATATGTCTGCACAGGGGAGGGACATAGGGATTTCTGGTTGTCATGACAGAATAAAGAAAGGATCAGTTTGTGGATTTCTGAAAACATTGGGATCTTTCAGCTTTTCCCATTTTACACTTTATGAATGTGTGACTTGCAAATATTTGAGCAATTTAATAATGTGATTGTAAAATATCTTCTGTTGGGATACTCTGAGTACTAGTGTATATAATGATTACAACATTATAAAAAAGTAATAAGCCATGAAATGCTAAGATAAATTTTAAGAGAAAAGTTTAGAAGTATTACATAAATGCAGGGAGGATTAATTGTGAGTTCCAAAAGTGACTGCGAACGTGATTAAATGCAAAGACAAACACAAATCAAGCTGAGCACATTTGTCTTTGGAAAAAAGAATTACAAAAATGTTTGGTAATAAAATGAAAGTGCTTATAAGTCATTTAAAAATAATGACCTAACCTTGTGAGATTTTATTGCTTCTATAACTTTAAAGCTATGATCCAGTGCTTTGCATGTACTTTCTTGTAAAGATGTAGCCTAATTATGAATTGAATAAATATGAAAGAGATCCTGTGAATCTGTGACAGTCTCCAGTGTTACCTCTGATGTTTAAAGCTCTTCTAATGAACACTGCATGCACTGACTATCAACAGCGAGAGATTAGATACCACAGTGCAATGAAGTGAAAGAGAAATTGGTTCTGCTTCCTGTTAGGGCTATGATTGGATTATTGTGGACTCAGTGTTTGGTCAGAAGAAAATTATTTCTCTCTTTAGACACAAAATAGAACGAATGAATAAAGAAATCCTTTCCTGCAGTCCATGCATTTTTAAAGTTTTTAGAAATAATTATATGTTGTATATTCTATTTAATTCTGTACCTGAACCTTGACTCTTCTGTCAATATTTCATCAAACAATAATATTAGAGAAAAATAAACATATTTATCAGTATATGCACATAAAAATGGATGTGATATTTTGTTTTTTGATTTTCATCTCTCCAAGTCATGACTGTGAATATTAGTGACATTAAAAAACTATATAAATTCACATTGAAATGTGAATATGAAATCTTGAGTATATAGGAAAGTGCCTGAAATTTTTAATGAAACAAAGTTTTATTTACATATTGGCACCTTATAGACAGTAATAAATATCTTTCAAATTATGATGCATCCAGTTAGATATGCAAGGAAAATTATAACTACCATGAAAACTCCATGGTTATGGACTGTGAATTCATTGTTTTATATGTCAAAAAATAAACTTTACAGATGTAATTAAACTAGCTAATAGTTGGATTTCAAACAGAAAGATTATTCTGGATTTTCAAGAACTAAGATCCCTTATACTTAAATTACCCATTAGAAACAGAAAATTAAACCCTAAAGGTATTCAAAGAAATTTGCAGTGTAAGGTTGTATTTATGAGCTATGTATATATGTATATACATATGTGTATTTAACAATAATTAAAAAGCAGAGAACGTGAATTTGATAAAGAGCATAGAAGGGAGTATGGAAGTGTTTGAAAGGAGAAAATGGAAGGGAAATGATAAAATTATTTTATACTATAAAATATGCTAGAAATAATTTTAAAATGAAGGATTCAACATTTCACTTTTGAATAACAATTAGGCAATATGTCAAGTAAACCAGGACCTAAAAGATAAAATTCTTCCCAAAGCCAAAGAATCTTGAAAGAGGCTCACAGAGTACTAGGATAATATGAGTCAAGACTAATTTAAAAAAAAAAGTTCAATGAAGTTATTCCTAATGATATTCTTTTATACTTGCAGACCAGAACTTATCATAATCTCATAAAGGCTCCAATCAGCAACCGATAGCAGCAGATTCCACAACCAAGCTTTAGGCAGAGCTCTGGGAATCATGCAGAAGTAGGGGAGGAAGGATTATAGGGGCCAGAGGGGTCAAGGACATAACGAGATCATAGCTATTATAACTTGATATGCCATGTTTGGTTAATATCCGGGGAGGTCTGCAATTTTCTGAAAAGAGAACGAGTGGATCTGGGGAAAAATGGAGCTGGGAGTGGCGACGAGGAGGAGAATAAGGAGGAAAACCTGTCATCAGGATTTAAAAGAGAAAGAATATATATATATCCAGGTGAGTCCTACTGCTCATCTATGGCTTCAGCTTCTTTCATCCATGTTACAAATATGAATAAATAAAATACTATCATTGAAATATAAGCTAGACAGAGCTCATGCATTTAATACTTTTATAAGAATATCAAGATAAAGTATATATTGAGTTATATGGAATGATTGAAAACAACTTAGTCTAAGAGGTTTCAATAATTGCTTTGACAATTCAGATAAAATAATTTACAACTGAGTATAGTTTGGAAGGCTTCTTAGGATAATTGACATCTTGGCTGAATTGAATCAATTTAACCATTTTATTTTGACAAGTAATTGCAAGTGTTAATTTCTATGTCATTGACTCATTCAAGTTCTGAATTATACTTGACAGCTATTCCATAGTTACAGAGTTTGAAAATTTTAGGGGAAATGGAAAGTACTAAGGTACGCTTGAAAATATGTCTATATCTATCTATATCTATATACCTATCATCTATCTATATAATATCTAATATATATATATATACAGAGAGAAAGTAATTCTGGCAAAAGACATTTTCTTATAATAGTTTATATTGATATATCGCTAAGGTTTTTTCTTAATTTATTGTTGGAAAATTTCATATATATACATAATATATTTTGTGCAGACACACCCCTAATTGCCTTCTTATACTCTCTTTTCTTCTAAATCTCTTCTTATCTTTAAAACCTCCCTAATTAATTACTAAACTTTATTTTATTTTCAGTAAAATAAAATTCCCTCTTTTCAAAGGTAAGAAAACCACCTCAGTTTCCATAGTGACCCACATGCATACTTTAAACCAGTGGTTTTCAACCATCCTAATGCTGTAATCATTTAATACAGTTCCTTTGGTTGTAGTGATCCCCAACCAGATATTATTTTTATTATTATTTCATAAACATAATTTTGCTAATGTTATGAATCATTATGTAAATATCTATGTTTTTAAGTAAGCAATATTTTTATTAATATAAAGCCGAAATAGCAACCCAACAAATGAAAACAACAATAAGAAGAATTAAACAAAATAAAAGGGGTATTTTCTCTAAAGAGAGGAAGGATAGCTTATGCATGGAACAGGTGCAGGATGGAACTCAACACTAATTCTACTACCTAATTATATGTAAGCTTCAGGCAGAAGGAAATGGACTCACGTGCACCTAAATGCACAACAGCAGATAGAAATACCTGTCTGGCAGTTGTAACATTTGCAGCCACATCTATAGGTGACTGGGTATCAGCTGATTTGGGCAGAGGCTGCTCTAAAGTCAGAAATTGCACTGGTCCAGCTTCTGGTAGAGTTGGTTCTTCAACTGCTGGACCCATGAACTCAGTGTCCTTCTGGGGTTTCAGATCTCCTATAAACCCTGTCACAGAAGCTGGTCTCAGATGTAATAGTGTCTCTCTTGTCCCTGAGACATACTGCATTGGAACTTCTGGAGTTGTTGCCCTGAAGAGCCAGCCAAAATCTTTTAAGGACTCTTGTGTACCAACTGATAGGAACTCCTCTGCTTGGATGGTGGCATCTGAGGAAGGCACATTGAGCCTTATGTGGTCCAAAAGTCCCTTCACAATGGTCATGTTTGGGTAGTCCCTGAAACCTGAGTGATGTTTTTGAAGCCATATGGACAGAAAGCAGAATATGGCACTGTGGGGAGGCAAAGGTTGGCAAAAAGTAGTGACAGAAACCTGGCCTCCCTTCATCAGCACAGCAGTGGTCCCTCAGTCCTTAAGGTGGGATTCCTTGCTCAGCCTTTATACAGGGGGAGGGAGGACATGGTCCTGTCCCAATTTAGTATGCCAGACTTTGTTGACTCCCCATCAGAGCCATTACCATTTGGAAGGTGTAGATGGGAGGTAGGACGGGGGAGGCAAGGGACGGCAGGAGGTGGGGTGGGAGAGAGAGATGTGGTTGGAATGTAAAATAAAATAAATATAAATAAATTTTTCTAAAGGCCATTTTTATACAAAGACACCAAGATAATACAGGCCATTCTGTAGCAAAACACTTTTCTGGTCTCCCTGATCTACCAGTTCATCCCTGTGTTTATGTTCCTGTGAGAATATTGAGGAACATTCTTTATGTTCACTTCTCAATTCAGTGTGTGGTACTGGGTTGCTGATGTCTCTGAATTTTCACATTTATACCCTCCTTACTTCCTTTGTCTAAGGATATAAGGAAGTTGTATAAGCCCCAGGGTTCAATACCAACAGCCCAGACTACCTGGAAGAAATGGTCAATTATACATCAACTGTTGTGCAGAACCACAACACCTTCATGTGTGTTTTTCTGTCTACTAAAAGTTTGATACCACCTTCAAGGTGCTGGACTTGATAATGAAAACATTAAAGATCACACACAAGTTCTGACTCTCAAGTCTTTCAGTTTGGTTTTAGAATGAGTCTGCTCTTTGTATGCTCTCCTAGGACAAGTATGGCTGGTCCTGGGCCTGGTTCCTCAAAGTGATACGGCCAGAGGTGAGGGTGGTGGAGACAGCTCTAGATTTTGTCATTCACTTTCTCCAAAAAGTGTCAAACACCATCCTTTCTTACGTCTTGACCAGAGCCTTTGTTTCAATTTTTATAAAAGGTTTTAGACACTATGTAGGTTTGATGGGATTAGTAGGGCCAGATCTGTATTTCTCTATAGTCTTAGTAGACACCTGCAAAAAGGTCACTTAATCCCAAAGTGAACCACATATTAAGAACCATGATTTCAAACTCTAAGTTTATCTCTTGATTACGTTCAATACAAATACCTTTGTCAATCTTTCCTGAATCTGTCTCTAAATTGCCTTCACGTGCCTAATTCTAATTGTGTATTTTACTGTCCAATATTATCTCTTCCTCTATGTGCAGTCAATTCTGAATATGTAATAGAAAAATCTGGGTGTAAAGAATTCATTTTTTGGCATGCATTGAATTGCAGGCCTTTTGCTCATTTTTCATTATCTTTCCAAACACTTTGATAGTCTTATTATATTTCTGAAATTATTTTCTTATTATTATTTTACTGAAAGATTTATGAGCAAAATCTGAACAACAATGTTTACAGGCACAGAGTTCTCACACTGCACACTTCTCTTACTGCATATTACCAAGTCTATGCCTCATGGGCTAAATTTTCTTCAAGTGTCATCTCAGCTGTGTAGCTGTGTCAATCACATGTTCCTGTGACCAGGTGTGCCACAGATGACTGTGGAGATGTCCCTGTTATCAGGTGGTGTCAGGCTGGTGGGGTTAGGAGCCAGCCAGTTTTCAGGATGCTTTCCTTGGCAGCATGAGAGCTAACTATTTTATAAACATCATGAGCAGTGAGGGTACCTTCCTGTGCTGAAAGTATTGACATTTCACAGTAAGTAATGTGCTTTGCAAACTTAGAAATCTTCAGGGTATGGGTTGAACCTTTCTTGTCACGTGTATCTTGTTTTACTTTTTCTATTGCAGTAAAATGAGTAACTCAAGCCACATAGTTTTATCTAAAAATGTCAACTGGTATAAAAACTCAAATGAAGATCCAGATTGGTTAATTGATTGATAATTGAAGAGTGCTTTGAATCTGTGTCAATATGTATGTTGGTGTCACTATTATAATCTGGTGAAGTTTTACAGTGTGACTCTTGGAAGATGTCTACCTCTGTCTGTATTCCTGTTATGTGAAGGTGCTGCAAAAGTAAATACTAACACATTGAGTCTGTAGGAAATCACTGGCTTTTATGAGGAAAAGGGGCAGTATTGTAGTGTCTTTCTCTTTCTCTTAAGAACTGCCATAAAAATATTAAAGATGTATTTCAAATTATTTCCACAGACAGATATTTCATTCCATCTCTTTGTTGCTCATGTGATTTTCAAAAGAATAGAGAGGAAATGAATGTCTTTTTAATACTTTTGTTTGATTTCTAGCCGGCGATAATAACACCATTATCCATGTCTTTTTTGAATGTTATTTACTTTGTAATGATCAGAAGTTAAAGAAAAATAATGTTTTATCCCAGAAGCTAATCACCTGTTTCAAAAATAGCAAGCTGACATCAGCAAAAAGTGTTTATGGCATTCACACAAAGAAAGAAATAAGAAAGGCATGCAATAGATGGACAATTTAATGTGTTATTGCCTGAATTCTGATTATGTTAGTCACCGGTATGCTATCTCCCTTTCAAACAAATGTCTGTAACAGCAGACATACCAACAGTGATTGCAAAAGAACTTACAAAACCTATGCATACTCAACCATACTAAATACCAGCATGGAGATGGGGGAGCAGCATACAGTTCTAACTCTAGCCAGTGAGATATGGGCAATTGATAAGTGTAAATCACCGGGCAAGTTGATTGTGCACCACTGGAAAGCCATACATAGACAGTATATGCTCTGGGCCAATGGCCTTGTAGCCTGTCACTTATATTGTATTGCTTTAATAAAACGCTGATTGGCTAGTAGCCAGGCAGGAAGTATAGACAAGAATTATGGGCTAATACAGGATGCAAGCGTTAATAAGAAGCCTGAGATAATAGGACAAGTAATTTGTAATTAGTATAGACCTCTGTAGGTTTCTTTGGGATGGAACGGCTGCAAGTCTGAGAGAGAGAGAAAGCTCTGTCAACAAGCATATGGGCAATGAAATTGGACTTGATGAATTTGAGAACAACAAAGAGTACATAATATTGGGTAGGTATGGAAAGGGCAAATATCTAGGAGGAGTTATAGAAGGGGGCAATGATGGTTAAAACCCATTATGTAAAATTCTCAAAGAATTAAGAACAGTTAAAACAAACAAAAGAAATGTTAAAGATAAGAACAATTGAAACCATGTGATTATGAGGAACCTGTCTGGAGAATAGGAGAACAGCAGCGTTTTGAGATGTTTGTTGAGGCTCACAGACAATAATTTTGACCAGACAGGACATATAGTAAGTGTACTTTCATTTAATAAAAAGAACAATAGATGGAATAGCTTCATAGCATTTGATGTGTTAAAATCAGAAACCACCTTTGAATTTTGATACTCTACTCTCCTAGTTGTGAAAAGTTTCTATACCGAATACCTGATAATTCTTATAAATATATAAATAATAAGCTCATTAGTCACAATGAGAAAATATTTTTAAAATATATTTTATCACAGTGGTATGTCTTTAGTAGTTCTTACCATTTTATAAAATTCTTTCCATTGAAGAACTTTTAAAATTATTTTATGTATATTAAAATAATTTAAAACTTTAAACAAATTAACATTTTAAAACTCCATAGTTAACATACCTGCCTATATTTTTGAACAATTTTGTTTTATATTAGGTTACAAATAGAACCTGCAATGTTTTCTAATGATTCAGTTTTCCTATATGTTTCTATTTGTGTCAATAGCGTTAGTGTAGAATATTAACCCTTTAAAGAATACAGATGATCTTCCCTAGCTCATTTTTTTATTTTTTTAATTTCAGTTTTTCCGTTGTGTTGTATTTGGAGAAGGTGTAGGAAACTTCATTTTAGTCTTGTGCTTAGAGAACTGGAGTATGTTTTGGATGCTGTACCTTGATTCTACAGTAGGAATTGTGATGTTTTATGGCCAACAGAAGGATCTGTACTTTACACGTGACACAGGGGACTAGAGTTATGTTTGTTATTATCTATGATCTCTGCTTCTATTTTTAGTAATATGATCCAAGTTTCAATTGTAAACTTCAACGCAAAATGGGCTATTGTCTACATGTAAGACTATATTGGCAATTAAAAATGATACTTTTAAAAAAGCAAAAATCATGACATGCTCCATGACAGAGCACTCTTGTCAGTGCAGCTCATCAATATGCTGTCTTAAAGCTATGACAATCCTCAATCTCATTGGCTGAGGAGACTGAATGCTGAACATGCTATATCCCTTTAAAAATATAAGACAGAAGATGATACCATAATAAAGCTTTGGCTGTGGAAAAGATGTGGATAATTTGTGAATAATCAATTAAAATTTCAGTGTCACACACAATAAACATTAGTGTGGGAGATGAATTAAAACAATGTGCAATGACATACATAGATAAAATTATAAAGAAACATTATTCTATATGGTAACTTAAAAAAAAAACTGATGAGGGCCTAAGAAGATGACTGACACACTAGCTCAGAGTACTTGCTGTTCTTTCAGGGGACCTGGATCAGTTCACCTCCAAACACCAGATGGTTTATAACCGTTTGTAACTCCAGTTCTAGCGGATCTGATGCTCCCTTCTAGTCTTAGGGTAACCAAGCCCATGTTTGGTATACTTTCATATATACAGCAAACACTCATACGTGTAAAATAACAAATCAAAATATAGGCTACCATTTGCACTCTTGATTGCTTCAGAAATTTTCCATTCAGCACTTCATGATATGAATTCGTTAGTGAGTTCAGGCACATACCAGAATTGCACTGTCACCTGTTAGCCCTCTCCAGAAAGTGTGCAATGTTCACCGACACCCAATGTACAAACTTTTCAGAATTTACATCAAATTTCAGTTGTCACTAGAGGTTTCTCAATGTCTGCCTACTGCATTTCAGAATTAACAACAAATGCAGATTTGTCTTTGATAGCTCTTTTATAGCTGCATGCAGCTGGAGAAAAACCAACTACCAAGGGAACTCAATTTTCTTTATCATCAACTTGACATTGGTTAACAGATGGCTTCTAGCTACTATGGTCGTCTTAATTTGTCTCTTTATATAGTGCAGCAAACACCCTTGGTTAATTGCCTGATTATTACATTTAATTTCTTGTCAACAATATCCATCCTTCTTTTGGAAAATATCCTAGGAGAAAAGTTGTGAAAAGCAGCAATTTGAAGTTACAACTGCTACCATATCTTTGAAACCTAAAAGGAGTAGACCTGAGAGTAAGAAAATGTGTAACGTATCTTTGTTATTAAACTCTAATAGGTTTCTTCTGATGTGTACTATTTTTAAAAAAAACTAAAAGAGATTTTCTAAATCTAGATTCACACAGGGTTAGAAGAAAATCTGCAAACAAAAATGAATGTAAACATTAACGCAAAATGTAAGTTTAATAAATTAAAATTTAAATATAATTTTAATAGATTACCATTAGATTGTTTAAGGAGTGTTCATTCACCACTTCATGAGCTCAACATCTCTCTGTGTGCAGCTACATACAAGAATTGCATTCTCAATTGCTTGTCCCATAAAGAAAATCTGAAATTTTATCTACACCTAATAATGTACAACTTTAGACCTCAATAGAGGTTAACCAAAATTTATATCCAGTTTCCCTATCTTTTGGTATTTAAGTCAGTGTTTCCAAGTGAACATCAAAATTCACAGCCTTATTTTCTCTCTTCTGGTAATTCAAAGAAATGAGTAAAATTAAAAATCTGTTCATTGAGGAGTCAACTCAATTTGAAAACAAAATATATAGTATTATATACGTTTTCCTTTCACATATACTTGCACATTTGCAAAAAAAGAATTCAGTATATGACAAAAGATGAATAAAAATACCTGTGTATGTTGTCTACACTGGCTGCAACATACTGATTATGTTAACACCAATGGAAAAATGCTAATTTTCACTCTTAATCTTAGCCTTTTTATTTTTATTTATTCATTTTAAATGGTAAGACTGTCAGAAATGATGTAAAATTATAATCATATTCCCTTAACAAAATAAATTATTCAAACCTTTCCTGTTGCACACATTTTTGAATAAATTCAAAAGATTGCTCAGTGAAGTCAGAGAACCCTAAAAATAGTACTTTTGCCACTATTATAGAAAATCTGAACTAATTTTGCCAGAATTAACTATTCTGTTGAAGTTTATGCTGCCACCTATGGGGAATGAACATTCTTAGTAATTAATTCAAGATCCAGAAAATAATAATGTTGATTATGAAAGAAAATTGAAACATTTAACTTGATTCATGACTATCTAACTGCTAGAGGAAAGCCCATTTGTATAAAACCAAATCTAGGAAATCTGCTACCTTTCATTCTAAAACCTAGGTTTGTTGAGTTCACATGGAAACAAGATGCAAAATCCATGGTGCTCATTTCTAACAAACACCTGAAGTGTCAACATTGAGTATTTTCAAACCTAATAACAAATAGTACAAACCAAATCAGTTCCACAGTGAAGCTTTATGTGAGCTAACTTAGTAGCACATCTGCTCTTCCTGTCTCCTGACTTTTCACAGTTGCCACCGGGAACGTTCAGGGTCTTGTTCAAACCTCAAATTGAATGGCAGCGATTCTGAATCTAGAGTCTGCCTGGATCAGAACACTGTGATGCAAAGAGAAAAAGATTAGATTAAAGAAAGTCATTGCTCCTTTATGTAACATGCCATTCAGTATGCACCTACGGAAAGTCATTGCTCATGTGTGTAATGTATTATTCAATCTGTACCTTCATCAGATAATGAATATGCAGTAATGTTGAAGAAGTCTTAGCTTTTTCTGTGGCACTGAATGGTGGTCTTAGCAAAACAAGTACGCTCTAAATAAGTCTGTACTTTCATTTCTTTCAGACTGTTCTGTATTTTACCAATAAGATGCACCAAAACAAAATCACAATCACGTGACATGATAGTGAGCGACAGAAAGAAGTGCACGTGTAAAAGTAATGGCCAAGAAAGCTTTTGTCCCCCAGGCTATGTCGTAAGTGATAAGTATGTTTTTAGAATCTGATAAATTTATACAACACAGTGTAGAAACAAATAAGACTGATTTTCTTGCATAAGACAGAATTTTTCTTACTTTTGAAAGTTAAAAACTAATATGCAAAAAAACCCACCTCTAAAATTTGTACAATGTTGAAAACATCTTTGTTAATCTACACATCCCTATTGGGTTCTGTATAAGCAACTGACAAGCACTGTTTGTTTTCAACTTGTGAAATGATGTCCCAAGCAAAAACAACTAAATATTATTTAGTTTTTAAAGATATTTTTCTAGTGTTTATATTTACAAAAGTATTAAAGTTCTGGTAAGTGCTTGGCTTTGAAGATATTTCCTCATTTGTTTGATTGGTTGGCTGGTTTTTCGAGTCAGGATTACTCAGTGTAGCCTTGGCTACAATGAAACTCACTCTGTAGTCCAGGATGTACTCAAACTCACAAAGAGATTCACCTGCTTCTGCCTGCCAAGTGCTGGGATTAAAGGTGTGCACCACCACTGTCCTGCAATTTTTTTGCTTGTTTTTAATTTTGTTTTATTTTTGAAGATATTTTAAAACCTATTGAATAAATTATATAATGCTTTCTGAGAGTAAGTCTTAATTATTATTACATGCCTATTGAATTGAAAATAATTGAAAAGGAATGAAGTCATATGACATCAGGATGCCTTTAATAAATATAAATTCATACAGAATATTTTTGTTAATTTATTTTGTATTCTCATATATATATATACCATTTTCTTTCTACCACATTATAAATTATAAATTGCATATTTCAGATCATTAATTTCAATATGTCCTGTGTATATTTTCTCTTTCGTGGTTGTGACAGATAATTTATAAAACTCATATTAATGTGGCACATTCCTATAATCTCACTCCCAGGAAACATAAGTGAGTGGCTCTCTGTGAGTTCAAGGAAAGTCTTGTCTGTGTAGTTGTTCTGTGTCTGTCAGGTCTGTAGAGTGAGAGTTTGTCTACAAATGAATGAATGAATGAATGAACAAATAAATTAATAAACAATGAAATAGAGAAAAATGAATGTTCCCACATGACATCACTATTTCTCTTTTGTGTATATGCTCAAAATTGCCTATCTTATCACAGGGATATTTGCATCACACTATTTAGATCTACTTTCTTCATTATAGCAAAGAACTATAATTCAATCTAGTTGCTTATCAACAGATAAGTGGATAAATAAAATTGGGCATATATACCTATATGACATTCGATATTTACACTTATCTTTAGATATATATGGATAAGGATAATATTTAGAATATTGTTAAGAAATTACGCTGATCTAGAAAGGTGATAGTAGTAGATTGTCCTCTAAGAGCCCCTAATTCACTAGCCCTGGATGTTGGCTAAGTTTCTCATATCAGACAAGATTTCCCTCCAAGACACAATGAAATGATGAATGGATTGTAGAGAGCTCAGCCCTGTTAATATATGTGTGGGACAATTTCTGCACCTACATCAGGGAATATCACTGAAGAGCAAGCAGAAAGATAATAAGTGCCCAAATGCCAGGAAATACACTTTGAGACTGCCTCTCTTCCAAATGGCTTCATAGAGAACACTGGAACAATGACAAGACTAAGGTGGAAGGGGAAAATCTCAAATGGTTCTAAATTCCAAATGAATCAATAAAGAATTACATTAAAAAAGAAATCAATCCAAGTAAGAATCTTCCATGACTGTAAATGAAAACATTGGAACAAAGATTTTAGCCTTTGATTCTTACAAAGACAACAGCGATGTAATGTGATGGGTTGTGGTGATGGGATGTGGTGAAATGACATTTATACCACATCCATAATAGTTTGAATGCACAGGAAGAAAATGAGAACAGCTGTTAAAGAGTCCAAGAGCCATTCGCACCAGTTACTAAGTACTTTTGTTTTTGTTGTTTGTTTTGAGTGGAATATCACTGTGTAGACCAGGCTGCCTATTGACCTTGGATATCCACTTATCTGCTGTGATTAAAGGCCTGTGATGCCCCACTACACCTGCAAACACTGTTTTCAATGAATAGAGACTGACGCTTTCCTTGCAGGGTTGGCGTTGCATAGGGTGGTTTTAATCTATCGGGTGGGAATCTACTTAAAATTAGACAGTGTCTTTATAGTAGGCACTACAATGCTGCCTCCTAAGCTGTACTTGTAGCAAGAACTTGTGTAGCTTTATTTTTTACATATAATTTTTAATTATTTTCTAAAGTGTATGTTTAAAAGTTTCATTACAATAATATTGATTGTGGGGGCAGACAGAAGGAAAGGAAGGTAGGTGTCAACTAGAGCTTTGAGGTTATAACTCAGTTCAGTGTTCACATGGAAAGAAAACACAATGATCCAGATTAGCATCACCCAAGAACAGGGGTGCTGAGGAAGGGGAGGTGGGTGCACTGGGTCACACTTCGGGATTCCCATTAGTCTGTGAAAGGACCCTTTCATTCTATCTCTCCCTTAAAAACACTCTCTTTTGAAACAGTTATCTGATTGCACAGGGAAACATATTCAAAACAAATTAGTAAGTCCTTAAAAATATTTAATTAGACTGTTTTCAGTGTTTGCAATGCCTTTTAGAATTTCTAAATTAAGCTATTTGACTTTTATTACTATATATGTTCATATTCTGTAAACAGTGTCATAAAATACAAAACGTATTTATCTGTTAATTAATTGTATTTTATTTTTGTTTCCTTAACATATTTTATTACATCAAAGATCACTCATAATTTATTTTTACTAACTATACTCGAAAATTCTCTGGGAATAATGGCAGATACATTCTTCCTTCACTCCCTTATATATGATCTGTACATCTGCATTTGCTGTCCTATGTAAATAAATTCATTCCAAGGATTGATGATATATCTATTTTTATAGTCATATATGGTTAAGATTTTCATGAGAATGCTTATTTAGTGGTTGGGAACAATGTTTGAAATAAGCTAGAGTCTTGTCAAGCCATACTTAGAATATTTCCATTCACATTATTTCTTAGAAATCTATAGAATGCATTTTTATTAAATAATAAATAAAGATTTGTTTAAAAAAATATTCTGGGGCCTGCTAGGTGATGGTGGCACACACCTTTATTCCCAGAACTCAGGAAGCAAAGGCAGATGGATCTCTTGGAATTCGAGACGAGCCTGGTCTACAGAATGAACCAGGACAGACTCCAAAGCTACAGAAAACCCTCTCTTGATAAAACAAACACAAAAACAACCAAACAAAAATACACTGGGGCAAATGATGTAATTTGTAACTAATATTTTTCAATTCCTCCAAGTAATGAAAACTTATCCATGTTAATCAATGTGATGTAAAGATAGCACAAATTAATTTGCCAAGCTTACTTTATTTTTTCTTTATAAGGATGCTGAAAACAGTATCCTCAGGGATGGCACTTAATTCTCTTGAGAGGACCGTGGTCGGAGTGTTTTTCTGCCTGTGCTAGCAATACATGTCTTCAACACTAAATTTGTTAAAATGCCGAGATCTTCTACCATTCTAAAAATACAGGTAAATAATAATAAACCGAGTGATAAATTTTTTTTTTGATTTTCCATCATCTACCAGTTGTTACATAGCTCGTGCTATCCAAAAAAAAAAAAAAGAAAGTTCTCTTTAGAGCCCCGAGTGAAGCCTGAACTATCTTACAGAGATCACAGAGACAGCACTATCCATCTGTTGCCTTACACAGAACTAAATTCAAGTCAAGTAGAGTTCAGAAGTAGATCTGAGTCTCCCCTTTGCTTTACAGGTATTTGAAAGCTCCCAAATGTGGGTACTGAAGCCGGGCGGTCCTGGCACACACCTTTAATCCCAGCACTTGGGAGGCAGAGGCAGGCGGATCTCTGTGAGTTCGAGACCAGCCTGGTCTACAAGAGCTAGTTCCAGGACAGGCTCCAAAACCACCGAGAAACCCTGTCTCAAAAAACAAACAAACAAAAAAAAAAAGTGGGTACTGGGAATTGAACTCAGGTACACTGAAGGTGCAATGTATGTTCTTTTCCAACAGTGCTCTATTATATTCAAGTGGAATTGCTGTGAGAATCTCTGACTTTTAAGAGTATAATTCTTTGAGAGTTTTCTTTCTTTTAAAGTTTGGGTGGTTACTGAGAAGTTGAAGGCGTTTTTCCATCTAGCAACTATTATAGAAGATGTTTCATTCCAGCAATATTACAGAAGATGTTTCAGAAGTAGGAACAGTTTCTCTTTGCCCCAAATACTTGTTAATAGCCTGAAAAGGCCAAGGGCAGTATACTGTATGCTATAGGCACAGAGATACATCATAGGTGAAAGAGACAGAGGTTTTTGTGAATTTATTGGCATGATCCAGTGCTTGTAATGCTTCTACTCAGCATTAAACTCAAAAGTTCTGTAGTGCACAGTTCATAATTTTAGACAATACTCAATTAGTAAACTT
Source organism: Neodon shergylaensis (assembly GCA_025134845.1). Classification (NCBI taxonomy): domain Eukaryota; kingdom Metazoa; phylum Chordata; class Mammalia; order Rodentia; family Cricetidae; genus Neodon; species Neodon shergylaensis. The sequence continues at coordinate 5,212,170 of JABTXL010011977.1, read as the reverse complement.
TATTAAACTTTTAGTCATGAAGATTTGTTCATTTAGAAGTATTAATGAATATATTATGATTCTGTGTTTGTGTATGTGGTGATAGATGATAGATAGATAGATAGATAGATAGATAGATAGATAGATAGATGATTGATAGATAGATGATAGAGAGACAGAGGGATAGATGAAAAGATTCAGACAGAGAAAGAGATGGAGTCAGAAAGAGACAGAGGCACAAAGCATCCTCACTTGACACTTGACAATACTCTTCTTGTTGATGCACTGTGCATAGCCAAATGATGATGCCTTACTAATGTTCCCAAGCTTCTTATTCAATGAATGCTAGAAATGATACCACGTGGGGAGGCAGAAGATGTTTGGTCCCGATTTCCATCACCCTGTTCACAGCAGGACTTCATGTGTTTACTCACCTGGCATAGCTCTTCGTCTCTCATCTGGTTTCACGCAATTTATTGTCTGTTTTTGTTTAATTTATTCTCCTTTCTTACTCTTTTCCTTCTTTTTTTATTTGTTCCACATTCCCCCAAATTTGAATCAAGCTAACATATCTTCTTCTACTTGATCTATTATAGTCAGACACATCCATTTTCATTGGGACCCACTGAGTTCTTTAGGCCTCTTTATATTTTTTTTTCTCATCAGCTTTTATTCTGTTTTCCTGGGTACTGAAACAATTGTTTCTTTCCCCATAACTATGTTCCTTTCTCCTAAGACTAGCTGATTATTTACCTACTTATACTTTTAAAAGGGAAGTAAATCTGACTTTCCCGGCAGTTTCATCCAGCTCCCGTGGGCTTTGCTGCTCTGTTAACTCTGCTGCTTTGCTGAGAGTGGATCACCATGTGTTCATGCACTCACCTGTAGCTCCCTCAGTCTTCCTCCCACTGGGCTTCCTCTACAAATTCTGCAACTTTTCTTGAAATTTAGTTTTTAAATCTATGATATTTCCAAAACTTGAATAAAAATAGCAATGAAATCATCTACATATACTTTTATGTTTCTTTGTTTGTTTTTCCTCCCTTTTCTTTCCTCTTCACACAGCATGTATCTGGGAAGGCACAGTTTCTGGGCCCCCAGTACTGGAGTTTCTGGAGTTGCTGCTAGCAGATTCCCTTGTGGTTGTTGCTGGGTGGAGTTCTACGCTCCCTAGCAACATTCTGCTGGCCAAGGCCACTTCCCTTGGGCCATGCTGGATGAAAACAGTCAACCTTGTTCCTTGGCTGACCTGTTTACAACCTCACCCCTTCTTCAGAGAAATACTCTTGGGTAGCTGGGCCTTGCTAAAATATTCAACACTTTGTACACGTGATTAACTTACTTGCCTGGAGATGTTCATCTACATAAGAACTTATTATTGTTCATGTTGACATGTTTAGCTCTACTCATTTTAGAGATTCAAAACAGAGTTAAAGATAGGATGGGTTATGCATTCACAGTTTGGATGAATACTTAGTTCTTTGTCTTTGCAGTAATACATTTACACACCAGCTCCAGGAAGACCTATAATGTCAGGAATAGGGAGGGTAGATAGAAGGAAGAATCCAAAGCATGTGTAGATGACTTACTAACACCCTGTTATAAATTAAATCCAATAAATTTAATTGTAGAGTTCTTTGTTAAATTCTGAACTAGAAGACATCTGCTTAAGTGATTTTAATTCATTAAAAAAGTCCATCTTTTTTTTTAGCTACTTGGAGTCTGCCATTGCTATGGCAGTAATATGTTTAAGTATTATTATAAGTAAGTATTGCATATCTTTCGAATATAAAATCTATTATTTCAATGTTGGAAACTTTACTATCTCTAAAAGCACAATTCTTTCTTTTCAAATTTAAAACCTTATTTTGAGAACATGTATGTCAGGGGTAGCTCAAACCCTCTTACAGAGGACCTGGATTTAGTTCCCTGCACCAACATGGATGTCCACAAAGAACTGCAACTTCAGTTCTAGGGTATCTGATACCCTCTCCAGACCATCATGGGCATCAGGAACATATCTAAGCATAAACACAAGCAGAAAAATACTTTAAAATTGTGTTTCAATATCATGGAATTTACAATTTCTTTACAATGTTCCCTATGTATATACCTCTTTAACTTTCTTCACTTTTCTTGGTGCAAAAGTCTAGCAAAGCTTCTCTGGTTTATCACTTTTGTTCAGCTCTATCATCCATATTTATGATTAAAGTATTTTTCTTTTTCAGTTATTTAATTGTTGTTGTTTATTGTTCTTTAATCAAATTTTCTGAAGCTCTCCTTGTTTCCTAAATGCTGAATAAAAAGATGACATGTCCTGGCTGACACCAAAATTTTTATTTCAGGGACAAGCCTGCATGGTTCCTGGAGTACTGACCATGGCTGGTCCTTCCAGGACCAGTGTCTTTATGCACTGAAGTGCACCAAAATAAAGAGAAAATCATGCACAGAAAAAGACTTTATTGCTTTCTACAGTTCACTAGTTTGATAGTGTTACTGTTGTTATTTTAGGTTTACTACAAAATTGAATTATTTTTATTTACAATTATGCTTACTTTATAATCATTTCACTATTCTCACAATCACCGTTTGGTTTGTGTACCTCATTATAAGGACATTGTAACATTGCTTCTTCATGGAACTCTAATTTTCATAAGGCTATGGGTGTTTCATCTCATTTCTTGGGGTCTTTGGGGTTTGTTTCTTTTTTGTAATCCATGAAATGTATTTTTTTCTCTTTTCTGTTAATTGAAAATACTTTTTGAAAATACAGGATAGACTGATTATAGTTTCCCTTCTCCTTACAGATCCAGTTCCCTCCCTCCTCCCCTTCCATCTGAATCTGCACCCTTTCTGCATCTCTTTAGGAAACACAAACATCTTCAGAATAATAATAAAAAGTAAAACAAGAAATAATAAACAAACCAGAACCTGTCAAACAAATAAATTAATAAAGGCAGGAGAAACAGGGTTATATTCATTCACACACTTTAAAAAGGAATCCTATAAAAACTCAAAAGTAGAAGCAATAATAGGTATGCATGGGCCATGAAAATTAAAAAAAAAGAAGGCCCTGACCAAAAAAAAAAATGTTATGAGACGAGAAGAACCTCCAAAGAGACCACTGAGATCATTTTATGTTGGCCATCATCTACTGCTGGCCCTGGGGCCTTCCCCTAAAAGTAGTTTATATCTCCAGTGATACTTCCTATAAGATAACTAATTTTTCATTTGTGAATGGTTAATTCTCCTTTATCAATTCATTTCTTATTATTTTCTTGCTATACTTTAACTTCTGGAGGTTCCTTTTTCTTGTTGTTTTGTTTTGTTTTCATCCCTATTTGAGGTTTTTCTTATCATTTTCCAGGTCAATAAATAATTAAAGCATTGCAAGAGTTTCGCTTTTACTTGGCCATTGATATTCTAACTTTCTGAGCCTTGTTGGCCTCATTAAATTTCTGAGACTTGAGTCTTCCTTCTCCCTCCAAGGAGTGTGTCAATTTGGAGAAAATTATTAAGCACAAAAAAGCCAACAATTAATAAAATAATAATCCCTTGTTGTTCTGACATTTAATATCTGAGGAATTAGTGAGAATGGATTCTTGTCTGGGAGCATGTACTCACTTAGTCTATAGCATAGAAAAGAATTATCCATTGGGTTTCACAGAGGTAACTGCTTCCATAATATTTTAGACATAAAACTGTAAAAATTAATGATATTTAGAACTGATATTTTTTTCTCAAGAGCCAAAGCAAAACCATATTTGAAACAAGTATGTCTGCTTTACATAAAAGAAATAATAAGTGGGAAGTGTGACTATAATACAGGCAGAAACTGCCTGAAAAGTTGGCATATGACAAATTATGCCTCCTATAGTCCTGTCCTCCAAAGTGTCACCTGAGTTACTGTAGGGAGTGCACTATAACAGCAGCAGAGGTGCCCATGTTTGTGTCTTACCATAGTGTCAGAATTGATTGAATAACAATGACTTGACAAGAAATGCTGACACAAACACAGTGGCTTGGTTTTGCTTTTTGTTTGTTTGTTTGTTTGTTGTTTTGTTTTGCCAGGAACAAAAATCTATGAGAGATTGACTAAAGTAGACACCTAGTTCTTTTATTCCAATCTTAACTACTAACAAGCCTGGCAGCAAAGAAGCTATTCTGAAAGGACACTTATGTTTCTCAACCAAACTATTAAAGTATTGGAATAGTGGACCCCAAATAATGGGAAATTCCCCCAGAAAGCTACTTCAGGGAAAAGATATGTCCCCACCCATAGAGAAAAGTTGTCTCCTGAAAAAGAGCTCACCTTAGAGGATAAGACTGGACCCCAGACAATGCTGGGTCAATGGTGGAAGAGACTAGCAGTACTTGTATATGCATATACTTGGTTGTCTACATAATATTCTAAACTTTAATCTTACTTCAGGACTTAGAAGGTGAACTTGGGGTGCATGGGGGGTGGTCATTTTTCCCAATGTGGCTTACTTGAATGTATTGCCTTATCCTGCTTTTGACTGTTAATCTGACTCATTTAATTGGCCTGCTGAGGACTGGTGACTGATCTTGGCTTGGGGCACAGGCTGCGTCACCTAAGTCTGATAGCATCACTATTGTCAACTGTTAGACCACACAATTACACATAGATAACAGAGCTCTGGCAAAACGTTATGACATTGCAGAAAAATTTGGGAATACTCAGAAGTCCTGAGAACCAAGAAATCTGATGGAGATGGGAACAGATACTCTGTGACAGATAACATAATCATCTCTTGTGTAGGCTGCTCTTCTAAGTTGGGCTGCTGAGGTTCAGATAAGAACAAATTTTTGGACAGGTCTAGGATGGTGAACAGGAGGGTGTTATTGGTCAGTCCTTGATACAGAGACCAGGCAGTCAGATGATAAGACAGTGGGGCCCATTTTCATCATAGTGTTAAATGACCATCTCATTATGTGGTCCAGGAGAGGTATTTAGACCTTTATTGGTTTTGTGGGTCTGGTAAGTTTTGGATCTATTGTTTTCCTGATATGTTTTTACTATGCCCATGAAACACTGCAGCCCCAATTTTGACCTAAAAGTTCACAGTGTCTTGCTTTTTCTGAATCTAGGAATAAGATAATAAGTCATTTTTCAGCCTGTGCTGTTTGAAAGGTTCTGTCTGGATCATATGTCTACTGGGGTGCAGAGTCATCCTTCATGCTCAAAATGGAGTCCAAAGCTGTTTATAAAATGGAGACTAGTCCAAGGACAAGACACAGCCTGAAAACCTCAGCACAGTTTCACCATCAATATCCTTTGTTGCTTTAACACAATTTCTGAAACTTGGACAGAATTCTGGAAGGCGTTTTCAGGAAAATAACATTGGTATCTTTTCTCTTTTTGTACGATACAAATTCTCCTTTCACTTCCAAATTTCTGTGATTTTTCCCTTCTCTCTCATCAGAAGCTGTTTGCTATTTTTTTGGAGCAGGGAGCCATTCTAGTGTGTCATATAATTTGTTTAGTTCAGCGCTTTCTTATCATGCATAGATGAAGTGCCTTTTTTATCACTCGTTTAAATTATTGTTTTCCTCTGGTGATGGATTTTTGCAGTTTCTGTGTTTACTTTATTACTTGTGACTGAGGCAAGCTTTCCTATTGGGAATCCAGCAGAGGCTTATGCTTAGTGTTACTTCATCTTCATTCAACACCACACTCTCAGCAACATCGCTGACAAAGAAGTAAACAGCCATAGGTTACGTTCAGTCAAATAGCTGCTGCCTTCCTCTAGCCTCTCTCTGCCACGCAATTGATTTTAGACTTTTATAACCTATATTAACGTTGTTAATTTATTTTCCTAGCCCATTTTTTCATGTAGTTATGTCGTTGCTTTAACTATAAAGAGGAAAGCAGTAAAATGACATGAACATTTTTCTGGGCGTCCTTTCTTTCCTAACTCAAATATGGAAGTAAAATTTTTATGAAATGTCATCTCTAATGATTTAAGTGCCTGAGTAAGCTATAGCCAGACTTTGGAAATTCCTCTAAATCAACTGAAGCTCTTGTATTTTACATGGATACACACAGAGAGGGGAGAGTGGGTGGGAGAGAGGAAGACAGACATGGAAGGAAGGAGAGAGAAAGGCAGGGAGGAAAAGATATAGATACACATAGATACATACACACATATGCAAAGGCATATATAAAATTCAGGGAGGTAGATACAGTCATACAAACACACACACACACAAGAAAAAGGAGGAAAAATAGAAATAAAGAAAATTTTGGGATAATATCTCTGAGCTGCATTTCCTTCAGATTTCCTTCCATGTTGATTCTGGTAGCCATGATTTCATTGTTAATTCTTAAGTTTAAAATGTTGGAATAATTTTATTGGATTCCAACTCTTAAACCCATTCCCTAGATTGAACAACTAGGAAACTTTCATAGAAGATAAGAATGTCCTTTTTGTTGAGAACCTCAGAGAAGAAACATATCTGCCCAGAAATATTCTTCATCTACCATCAGTCTGTCAGTATTTCCTAGAAGCAACTAAAATCCTGATATCAGTGTAAGTGTCATTATATGATTTGTTCATATGAAGATATAACACAATTCTATGTAGCAGGTTAAATAATTTACTACTTAAGAAAGGTAAGCCAAATAATTGATATCCGTGCCAATAATTCATAACAAACAGCCCACAAGAAGTAGAACTATTATCGAGGAGAATATTTATTTTTCTACAGCTAGAGGGTAAAGCACAGACTCTGAGGAGTTAGAAGGGAAGTGACCCTGCTGGAGACTTACATGAGGTCCTGAGCAATGGGGCCAAATCATAATGGCTACATGCAGATTTCACTATATATTACATTAAGACATATATTACGATTGAATGCACATAACACTTAACACAGGTCTTGGCAAACAGGAAATGTTTGGAAAATGGAAGAAAACTGATCTCAGAGATTTTATTCTTCAGCCATGCTACTGTTTTGACGTGTCTTGAAAAGGTACAAACTTCCCTGTGATCAGTTCCCATAAAACTTCAAAAGATTATAAAGGGTAAGGTGCAGTTAAATAACTGAGTTTCATAAAACTTAATTGGTAACAAATACCAATAATAAAACAATAATGATGGATTATAAATTTAATTTCATTCCTTAAAGAACTATTTCTACTGTGTCAGGAGAGCTATCTCTATATAGGTAGAAAGGGAAAGGTAAAAGACTCGTGGCAAGACTGAAAATTGCTCCGAATGTTGTAGGGTAAATAGAAGTTAGAGTAAAAGGAAGATACAGAGCTAATATAGCCAAATCTGAAGCTCTGCTGAGCATGACTAAGAGGTCATGCTGTTAGCATGAAATAACCAAACCTGACGGATCAGAGGAGAAGCAGTGCTCTGGATCAGTTGCCACAGGCCTCTTGGCTTCAGGAAGCTTTTGAAAATGGATGGAATTAAAAAAAAAAAACATTATTTTGAGTTAGGTAACCCAGACACAGAAAGACAGTTATCAGATGTACTCACTCACAGGTGGTTTTTAAACATAAAGCAAAGAAAACCAGCCTACAAATCACAATCCCAGAGAACATAGACAACAATGAGGATACTAAGAGAGACTTACATAGATCTAATCTACATGGGAAGTAGAAAAAGACAAGATCTCTTGAATAAATTGGGAGCATGGGGACCTTGGGAGAGGATTGAAGAGGGGAGGGAAGAGGCAGGGAGGGGAGCAGAGAAAAATGTAGAGCTCAATAAAAATAAAAAAATATAATGACACATAAATCAACAATAAAATGAAAAACATCAATCATAAAAAAGAAAAACCCATGCCAAGCAGCATTGTCCTTTCATATATCCTTGGTCCTAACACAGCTAACCATAACAGACCAAATAGGCTAAATTGGAAGGATGGCTTCAAGCAAGTCTGCATTCATTTCAGGAAGGAGATCCATTTCTACTGCACAGGAAAGGAAATGACATGAGGTAACCAAAGACTGCAGCTACATCTTGGTGGATACGATGAGTTAACTCTGCTATGATAAACTCACAAACTCTTCATGTAACATGAAAACAAAGAAAGCTTTGTTTATGTAAGAGTCCTTGAGTAATTTGCGACATAGTAATGCTGGCCAAGTGATAGTGAATATACTGGTCAAAATTAAAGTGGAACTCAGAGATGGACAGAGAGGGACTTCAAATACCCCCAAACTGGGTGAACACTATTTGAATATTACATGATAATGCCCTGGTTAGGGTTAAGGTGACTTATGAAACATGTAGATATGCCACAGGTTTAGCCCATGAAAGACTTGAGAATTAACTAGCTCATCAGGAAATATATAAACCTGTGCCCAGTTTTTACCATTACTGTATAACTTACAAAATCCCTAAAGAGCAATGCCTGTTTTGGAACACTTTCAGCAGGTTTTCTCCCTTGTCCTGATTCTCTCACTTTTTCTCATTTTTATGCAATAATGTTTAGTAAAGCCTGCTTCCATGTTGTGTATTCCCATGAGCATTTGAATCATTAATCTTCTTTGGCATGAGGCAACAAACTTGAAGCAACTGCCTTAGATCTCTTATGGCTGTGCGTATCTGTCATCTTAGGTTCTTGGATCATGCAAAATTGAACCAAAAAATTTCCCATCACTCTCATTCTGCATCACTATTATTTAATAGAAGAATAAATTTGCCAAGAAAATCCCTCTGCCAATAGTATTATAATGTTTTTAGAACTGCATAAATATATTGCATTATTATTAAAAGCATTCACTTGCCAATCATATGAGTCTTTCTTCATTTCTAAAAGTAAATTGAACTTGAATAAAACATCTTATTGCTTTCTGTGAGTGAGAGACAATGGAAGAACTCAGCTAATAGAATTGAAAGAATTATCTAAAGGTGTATGTGTGTGTATGCATGTGTGCATGCACACATGTCTAAGTGAGAGATTGCTTAGCAGATACCTAATACAAATATTGTTATAATTGCTTCTATTATCATAATGATAGTATTAGCTTTTTTAATTAGTAGTAGATTCAATGATTGTGCTAATTATCTGAGTCTATTCTTAAGTTGTTCATTGTCCCACCCACTCCTGTTTACTTAATTATCATTTAATGAAAACAAGAAATAGACCAAGTTTTGTACTACGGATTTTTTTTGGAAAAGGTTTAGGCCACAGAAGATGTTTTAAAAAAAATTGTTACAAAAATGATTGAAGAATGATAAAGATGTCGCAAACTTTATCCACTTGCTTCGACAGTATCATTTAGTTAACCTCTAAGTCATCTTGAATTCTACATCAAGAATGAAGTTTTCTGTATGAACTTTGCAAACATTTCAAATAACCAAATTTCAAATTTCTTATTCTTTCTCCTTAGGGGAAAGCATGATATCATTGTGAATGTTTTGAGACCTGATAGATTAAGATGATGTGAATCAGGAGAGGCCTCACTTTGTATTGGGAAGAGAGCAAGCATAGTTCTGAATGAGCTGTTGCATAATTTCTTTTCCTTTATCTTCTGAAAATCACATCTACCTATGCTGTCTCCTTGCCTTCACTTTAACCTGGCATATTCTGGTTCTTCTGTAGAGATTAAAAAAGCTGGCTACCATATCTTTATCATTAATTAATTAAACCCTGCTAGTAAATTACAAGTGTTTTATTTGGAAAGCTGAATGATTTCAAAAACTCTCTCTCTCTCTCTCTCTCTGTGTGTGTGTGTGTGTGTTACCTGTTTACCAGCTCCTTAATTTCTGGAGAGAAAGGAGGCAGGTATGACACAAAGGAAAATGACAGTTTATAAAGGTAAAAGGGGAAACTATGTTAGGATGAGGTCTTTAATTTTAATTGGGTGTGTTAATTAGGTGATCCAAAAGGGGCTTTTGTTTGTTAGGCTTCAACACTTTGATAGCTGGACCTTTTTAATCAGTTTCAGGAGGAGAGAGTGGTCAAATAGGGAATAGAGATTGGTGGCAAGCTTTAGGAATGCAAAGGAAAATCCTGCTGGAGCCATGCTCATGCTGGATAGAGTCCCTTCATCTAGTAGCGAGCAAGGTAACACATGGGAAATACTTTCTCTCTTCAAAGTTAAAGTTTTGTAGTGTTTTAGACCTGGAAAGAGTACCATAGAGCTGAATACACAGCTAAAATTTCACGACAAACACCCTAAGCTGACATGATGACTTAAATCTTTCTTTAACTGCTTGTAACATTTCTCATGACAAACGTGAAAATAAAATGTTCTCAAGTTTGTAGCAATAAAAACTAATTCCTTCTACTGTCAAGTCCTTCATGTTAACTGTTTTATTATTTTTAGGCTAGAAATGTAATTCCTAGCATTGTTCTTATAACACCATGACAGAAGTGTGTTGTGCGTGTGTGTAATATATAAAATGCCACACAAATAATCTAAAGTTTACTGTGCTTCCAATTTTCAGTTTGTCATGGGACTGTAAAAGTTTTACTAAAGTCTACTACATACTGAAAGTATAAATTATTTAAATATTCATTTATAGAGTATCTACGTATTATTGGTACGAAACTATAGTTCCTACCATACTTACAAAAGTAGTTTATTTTGGAGCCAAATGCATGGCAATGGCCTAAGAATACAGATTATGGCTGCCCATAATCCATGTTCCACAGTGGTAAAGAAAATCACAAATCAAGAAACTTTCCCAGTATATTGGCCAAACGTTAGGTGGGGCAAACCGAAGTGTGGCCATTTCTGTATAGGCTTCAGCTGCTGTGAGCATCGTTAGTGCTCTTGGTTGACGAATGTAGTGGTCAATTAAAACATTCCAAAGGCATCACCTGGTAGTTACGAGGATTTTAGGTCAAGTGTTGGGCAACAAATAAATATTAGTGGGCAGTAGAAAGTCAAGATTAGTCTCTCAGCTTGAAACACTCCAACTTCTCTACAGCCATTAACATTTTGACCAATTAGCTAGCCTTGAAGAAAGTTCAGGAAATGTTCCAACACATAACTGCTGTGCATCAAGACTTTTTCTTTCATAATGCAGTATACATGTCTCCTCATTCCAGATAGAGGAGTCCATGACAGAGCAATGTACAGGTCAAAAAAGCGCAACTTGGTGAACCCATGAGTGCTATTTGGATAACTTACCAGAAACATGGGTGAGGGGTTTACAGGAGTGGAAATGAAACAAAGCTAGAGCAACAATGTCTGCTTCAACACTAATGACAGCTCTCACGTTAGGAACCTGGAGCACACTGCCAGAAGCTTAACAGCCTGGAGAGATTCTTTTCCAAGTGACTCTGTGCAAATGCCTGCAGGCAGTTCATCTGGTATCTGTTTCTTCCCTACAGCTGCTCTGGTCTCAGAGTCTTCCCTGGGTCTTGTCTCATAAAAGGGTCTTCTTTACACTTTAGCTTCTCTGAGAGTGACTCTCAGCCATCTTGATCACCCTTGCATGGGGCAGAGAGGAGATCTAGTGCGTTTGATCAGTTTCAGAGACTTCCTGAAGCTATGTATACACGTTTATCTTCTGACTTAAGGAGTTTTCTTGCAGGATGGAATGTTTCACTCACAGAGGAAACTGCTCCCACAACACAACAGACCAAAAATGTAGTAAATTAACGTACTTTCCAATACAATGGTATGCACATTGTGGTATGAATGCTGCAACAGAACAGGGCATCTTTGTTAGATTTCTCAGATGCTATCTCAAGTCATAATTGAGTTGGGAGTTGGTGGAAGCTAGATATTCTATTCATACATCCCAAGCAGTTTATCTAAAAGTCACCAATATGTTAAGTCACATACAGAGATAGTTACAAGTATGTTAAGTCACGTACAGAGATAGGCAATAAACAATCAGCTAAGGTAACTAAAGGTAACCTAAGATAATTGGCTATGGACCTACAAAATTTCACCCTAAGCACAGTTATTCAAGTTCCAATCAACCAACCAACATTTGAAGAGTGTACAGTGTGAAGTGTGGCTTATTTCTGGGAGCATCTAGTCACAATATATACTGTTCATTTGAAATATGTTGTGGAAATTATATATTAAGCATTAATGCAATGACTTTAGTCATGCTATCTTTGGTGTTTTGTAAACCTGGCACATCTCTGCCCTTTCCTGTGTTTTAATTATCAAATTGGGTTTTTACTTACACAATTTTTTTTTGTGATGGTGGCAGGGAATGAGACAGGGTTACTCTGTAGCTTTGGAGCCTGTCCTGGTACTAGCTCTTATAGACCAGGCTGATCTCAAACTCACAAGGATCTGCTTGCCTTTGTCTCCCAAGTGATGGGATTAAAGGTATGGACCAACACTGCCTGATTTACAAATTTTTATACATTCTATTCTTTTTCTCTCTATATCAACAGCATTATAAAATGGCCTTGTGCTCAATTTTCCTTGTCTGGAAATAATCCTATACTACAGTGGTATTTCTAGTATAAGCATGCCAGTATAGGCTCCTTTACATTTTATTTGTTGCCACCAAAATAAGTTTTATGAAATCCTAGTGGTCTTTCAAACTGGATTATCATTTTCGATGTAGGCCATCACTACCCATCACTTTCCAGCTGCTTTTACTTTTTTGTTTAGTGAAGCATTGTGGGACCATCCTAAGTAGGTGCTTTAAGTTCCTCTACCAATATGCACTTTCTTTTATTTCATCTTGAATAACCAGAAAAAACAGCACAATATGCTTTCTTAAGGATAATCACAGGACACGAGAAAACAATTTCCCATACACTAATTTCAGCAAAGCTTCATTTCTCACTGCCATATTCCATCTAAAGTACTTACTCTCTGGTATAATAGTAACTTTGGCCACCAGCAGTACTAATAGTGATTAGTGCCAGCTGAAAATGAGAAGGGTCTTGTATCCCATATTGCTGTAGAGCTATTGTCCTCTCTGCAAGTGCTCTGCCTTGTCTATCCTTGAGAGACAAGAGTAACAACAGCAACAACAACAACAAATCCCTAATTTGGGTCACTACAGTGAAGTTTCTACCGCCTGCATTTGTCCAACTCAAAACATGCTTCATTTCCCACTGGCCCTACTGACTCATCTTTTAGTAGCCCATTGTTGTATTTTCATCTGTTCTTCAACTCTAAAATGCGAATTTCACAACTGACTTATACGTCTTTCTTTAACTTTCATTAGTATTAATTCTTTATTAATTATTAATAGTTAATAGTGTATTAATATCAATTCTTTATTATTAATTATTAATAAGCAATAGTCGCATTAATATTAATCTCTTTAAATTTCCTTAGTTATTAATGATAATAGATTGTTACTATTATTATTATTACTATTATTATTATTATTGTTATTATTATTTTGGAACCAGTCAGTATAAAACAAGTTGAGATTTTGCTAAAGATACTTTGATAGGCACCAATACGATGGCTCAGAATGTAAGGCTTTTGCCACTCAAGCTTGTTATTTACTCTGTGCAACACACAGTACGGAAAGAGAGAGTTGGCTCCGAAAATTGTCCTCTAAACTCAACCTTCATGCCATAGTATGTACATAACCTATACAAATACATCATATACCTAATAGTAATAAATAAACTAAATGTTCTGCACATCTATTTTAATATACGCTTGAGCATAGGAGTTAAAAGAGAAAAATAAGTGCTAAGAAAGACACAGCAAGCGGAACCAAGGCTGATGTCTTTAAATTATAATTAGCTTGTTAAAAGATATATGCAACATAAATTTTAATTATCATGTTGGAAAGCATGCTAGAGCATGGGTGTGGGCTTCTCTAAGAGAGTGGTGCTTCAGTTTCTTTGCATGACCACTAGAAGCTATACACTAGCATGTGAGAAGCAGTGATAACCCTCATGAATGGGCCAGCTTTTCTTTATTTCACAACAATTTCTGTCTTACTGGTTTAGTGGCACCTCATTTCTGTAATAGGTACCTGCTACCCAGGAACTCTGTTTCTTTCTTTCTTTCTTTCTTTCTTTCTTTCTTTCTTTCTTTCTTT
>JABTXL010011977.1:5149905-5198205 GCA_025134845.1 Neodon shergylaensis | reverse complement strand
TTTCTTTCTTTCTTTCTTTCTTTCTTTCTTTCTTTCTTTCTTTCTTTCTTTCTTTCTTTCTTTCTTTCTTTCTTCTCTCTTTCTTTCTTCTTCCCTCATTCCCTCTTTCCCTCCCTTCCTCCCTCTCTCATTCTCTCTCTCTCTCTCTCTCTCTCTCTCTCTCTCTCTCTCTCTCTCTCTCTCCCAATCTCTTTAGCTTTTCCTTATACTCTTAGGTGTCCCGAGGGATCATAGGAATGCAAAAAGGTATGATATTTCTCCTGGAAACAAAATTGATAATCATATCTCAGTTTCTTGGGCTAGCAGGAAAAGGAAAGGGGAGACTGCCCAGGGCCACATGTATTCCTTAGCTTGGTTCACTGTCCCTTTAACATAAAATATCTTCATATGCAAGGGATACTATCTCTATATAGAGCTGTCTTGACAGAAATTAATTGAGCTGCAATTGCTGCTTCTCAGCTGCTGAAAGCCGGCAACAATAGGAGGGGCATCTTTTCCTTCTCAAGTCTACATAATTTTCTTTGGTTTTTATACTGTCTCCATGGACACTAAACACTAACTCTTATTTTCTTGTAATTTTATTTTCTTTGGTTCTGTTTCATACTTAACTACATTATGTATTCTCTAAAGAATAGGGAAATTCCTAAATTTATTGAAATATGAAAGAAACTCCCTGAAAGAAAAGACAAGTTTCAACTTTTAGTTTTATTTACCATTGGTTGCCCTTTACCTTAAGCATCTCTATGCAGTTCATGCTCTGTGGACTAAGTCCATGTTCAAAACTGCATTCATAACAATTGAAATGCCCTGGTAAGAATGATCACACTATTCCTGAGATCTCGGCTAAGGGCTTTTAGGAGCAGACATCATTACTAGGGCTGAGGTTTCATGGCAGGAATCCATGTCCTTAATTAAATTAACCTAGAGCACTAGTAGACTTTCTTCTATGTGAGGACTCAGCAAGAACATGACATCCATGGCCAGAAAGTGGACCCTCACCACTATTCTTTTACAACTGTGAGAAACAGAATTGAATTTTTTACCTTCTTATTTTGGACATTTTGTTTTTATACAGCTTTAGAGTCATGATTAGTTTCATTTTCCATGCTAATTAAGGCTGGGAAATCACAAGTCCAAAAAAACAGCATCAGAGAAAGCAGAAAACTTAAAGCACTGCAGAGACAGTAGCAGGCAGATCCGGCAGTTGAAGAAGCATGTTTATTGGGAGTAAAGAAACCCATGTATGTAGCAGGCTCAGAGAAAAAGATCATCTGCCCAAAGGGATAGGCGTGGAGGCTCAAGAATCTAAAAATACATTATCCTCTCTAGGGCTGGAATTTTTTATATCTCTGAAGAGCTTTCTTCCCCTAATTTAGGTTTGGCCAGTTTAAAGAAAGATAGAATGAGTGATTGGTCCATAACTGCTCTGTAATATGTCCTGACCTAGCCTAGAACATCTTGAGCCTATACATCAGCAGGGGTCCTACAAGCATGAGCCAAACAAGGCCTTTGTTTTAAACTGCCAGTCTTTCCCCACAAGTCAGGAGAGTGAGGAATAAGCCTAGCTACAGAAACCTGTTGCCTTCTATTTAAACTTAAGCCTCATGGTAGCAAGCTAGAAAATAGATTGTGGAGATGGGCATTGGACCTCATTTTCTTCCTCCCAACCTGGCTACACTGGATAAGTCTCCCTTTCCTGCTTTCCACCATGATTTGTTTACTTGGCTCTTAAAAGATGGCTGACAGGACCTAGCTTGTTAGGACTGTCGGGGCTCAGGCTGGAACTCCATAGCTCCAGATACAGCATCATTTCCTATTGGAGATCTTCTCCTGAAGTCATTTAGCAAATGATTAAAACAAAATTCACATGTTAATTTCCTTACCCTGACTGTTGTGTCTAGGAATTTTGTTTGGGGCTAGTGAAGAGGTTAAACATGTTGACTTTTATGTCTAGTCGTTTCTTTAAACCAGGAAAAAATGCAAAAATAAAATGTGTTCCTTAACATATCTATTTATACTCAAATCTATTTAAATAAAGGACTGTGCTGAGTGCGAACCTATGGAGAGTGAAATAGCTTCAGTTTAGACTCCCTGACTATCTTAAATCTTTCTAATAAAGAATCTTGTGTATTATTTAAAACTCTAATCACTCTTTCCCTCGGTCTGGGTGAACGGAACGTGTCACTATTAAAATCACAGCAGTCTTCCTAACAGAAAAACCACCAAGGGAAAAATAAAGATATGAATGCAATAAGATTTTTTCACACTCTATAAAGTTTTTCCTCTTGTTAAGCTTTAAAGATTTTCTAGTGTTTGCCCAGATTAGCAATATTTCTAAAAGATGGGATGGTTGTGAGACTGCCTCCAGTAAATGAAGTAGCATCAGATACGCAGGAGGTAATCCACTAGCTATTTGAAATTCGATACTTTGGAAAGTAGAAATGAGGTCTGCATTTAAACTTAGTATTATTTGTGCTGTGAAAGTTTGGAGAGAGTTCTTTCCTTGCTTTGTCTGTCAAGCACATCTACTCTCATTTCAGCAGAGATGTGTGAGACATTGCTAACATGAATCTCGTCATTGCAATTGCGCCTCGTCTTCTCAGATGCTGGTTCATTACCCCCTCCTTGCACTTACCAACTTCTCTATTATACCCTTCAAGTTATGGCCAGGATTAATCCACATAACGTTCATGCCATTACCAACTTGATGTTTAACTCTTTATCAAATTTTCTTCTTTTTGAAAAAAGAATGTGTGTGTGTGCACACATGCACATGTGTGCACATGTGTATGGTATAGTGTGCATGTTAGTGTATGAATGTGTGTGTCAGTACCCACAGAAGTCAGAAGAGGCTATAAGATCCCCTGAAGCTGTGTTATGCACAGTTGTTGAGACAGGATAATACTGTGCAGAAGTTCCTCCATTTTGTAATTCTCACTTAAGAAATGTTATGTTTGATTTTAATTTAATCTCATTGTGGCAGAATCCCATGGAAAGTTGCCAAACTCTGTTCTAGGAACCCAAGGTCAAGATGCCACAGCTAGTTTACATTAGTTTCTGTTAAAAGGCCTGTTTGCACAGACACCCCTCCAGCTAACTGCTCATCTTAGCTTCTGTTAAACTGTTTGCTTTTTTTTTAAGACCCCACCCCCACTCGAACATACTCACACTGTTGCTGCTGAGGCCAGAACTTGTTCTGAACTCTTAGGGATATACCTGAACCCCTGAGTACATGCGTATAGTCTCAGTTGGCTGCATAAAGGTTTTCAAATGAATAATGAACTCTGCCTGAGAGGTCATCTCTGGTGGGCTACTCATAATATGGTGAACCCCTTGGGTAAGGTGGTCAAAAGAGCATTAAGCATTCATAGTCCCAGAGCCATGTTTCCATCCCATCAAAATATCTTTCTAGTTTTGCAAGTTAGTGATGCACTAGAAAATTATATGAAGAGTTTCCAGAAGACAAAACAACAAAGCAAAGCAGAAGAAAATAAAACATACCTAAATCATGGCTGGATACAAATAAGAAAGGAGGGTTCAGATTTGTTTTCTAGTCCTGACTATGCTTGGCATTACAAGGCTTGTGGTCTCTGTCATGTCCAGGAGGCAGGACTCTGCAATTGGGTGACATCCCCCTGCACAGGTGTTCTTGATTGACTGGAACTTCTCATTAAATTACTTTGCTTTGAAGATGGAAACAAAGCATTTGTCTTTTACTTTCAAATTACCAACTGTACTCACTTTAAACATCCTTCCACAACACTAAGAGAAAAGCATATCCTGGAAGTATGAAAGCTTAGGAAACACAATGATATTGTTATTAAAATTTCCTAAACCAACAATGCTAAAAAGGCCATGAGACTCCATTTCTTCCCTTGCCTTCCGGGAATAAGTGATACATAGTAGACAATCTCCGATGAGAAAGGATTAGAAGAGTTCTATCAAGATGTAAGGTGGCACTCCTAAAAGTGGCCTTTTTTTCCCAGATAAAATTGGTATTTGTAATTGCTAAACATTAGTTCAGATATTCAGGAATAAATACTTGAAACTAAAAGGTTTTCTTTTGGTTTGGTTTGGTTTGGTCTTTGTTATTGAATGACCAAAACATATATTCAAGGTCAGGTTTAGAGCTAGGAGACTTTAGTTTTGTAAGAGAGTTAAATCCACTCTCCATACAAACATGCAAATGGTTCTCAATTGGAGATAAACTTCAGTTAGTAATGTTGGCATTTGATCTCTTCTCTTAGCTTGTACAGTCCTGGGCAGGCCCTGTGCATGCTACCTCAGTCTTTGTGAGTTTAAACATGTGTCAGTCTTGACTAACCTGTCGGTCTTCTAGGGCCCTGTCCCTGACAACTGAAGCACAAGTTTCAGCTGGACGTAACTAAAGAAGAGAGTTCATTGCCCCTGCTCCCTTAAGAGGCTGAAATCCTAAGTGAAAAGGAAACTACCTGAAGTAGGGGACAAGGTGGCTGCCTATAATTCCAATTGATATGCCAGAAAAATGGGTTCAGATTCATTGATTAAAACAGTTGTACAATGTGATAGTACACGTGGCTTGCTCTATGCAGAACAAAAAGATATCTATCACAGGGCCTTTGACCCTTCCAGTTTCTGTTAAATACTCTTGTCTCTTACATTATCCATTGAAGACTAAATAATAATTCCTATCTCGATATGATTAAATCGACGGTTATTAGATCCAAAGATAAACCCATACCCATCATAGAGTCAAAGATTTGATGCAGAATTGCTGCAGGAGCTCCTTCCGCTCTTTCAGCCAATAGCTCTTAAGATACCAGCCCACTGGGGCGTGGTCTCTTATACTTTAAAAAGCGGTGGGAACCTGGTGCCCTCTCTCTTTCTTCCTGGCCCCTTTCTGGCAGCTAGACTCTCTGTTTCCTGTTTGTAACCAGAGGACTGTTGTTTGGGACGGTGATCTGTAAGTTTTTCCACTCAAATAAATAACTCTTTTTATAATCCCAAATTCTTAACTGGTGTGGGATTGTTTCACGGCTTCACAGAATATAACTTTGAGGGGGGGGGCATATTATACCCTAAGTTAACCTTTAAGCTCCACTTGCCACAAACAAGATAAATGCCTAGAATTCTGGAAGTTATAGTTCTTCAAAGTTTCAATAAAGCCTCGTGTATGGAGACGTGTGGGTTTGTCTTTATAAGTCCTGACAAGATATGTCTTGGGTCTACTCACTGGAAATTTTCCAGGGAGTGGTCCTAACCAAATTCCAGCTTGGTAGGTATATAAAGGTTTAATAAAATCTTGGTTTAATTTGAAAAAGTATTTAGATGTACTTATTTATAATTATGTAAGAAATATAAATTTAAGACAAAATTATGGAGAAAAACAGTATATATATCAAAACATATCAATAGCAGAAATGTTTTTTATTGTTGGAGAAATACTAGAGAAAATTTCATTAACTTCTCTTATTTATAATTCACAATTTTCATAACTGAGGGAAATGTGTAACAGAGTAACTTTTCAATAGCAATAATGTTGCTGGGTAGTGGTAGCGCACGCCTTTAATCCCAGCACTCAGGAGGCAGAGACAGGCGGATCTCTGTGAGTTCGAGGCCAGGCTGGTCTAGAAGAGGTAGTTCTAGGACAGGAACCAAAAGCTACGGAGAAACCCTGTCTCGATAAACAAAAACAAAACAAACAAAAAAAAAGCAATAATGTTAAAAAATAACAATAATTATGATGAATGTTTTCTGTAATTCTGTTCCACATAAAATGCAACTTTGGAAAGCTATAATTTAATTATTTATATATGCAAACAAATTAAATATAAAAATGAACATTACATATTTATCTTTAAATTCACAAAGCCCACAAATCAGCTAACTCTCTCTCTCTCTCTCTGCCCCATGCCTATGGATGAGGAGGTAAGCCCTCAAAAACTGCCCCAGCATCGTACTTACCTACCTGCTGCTGTGCCCCCTGCCCTGATAATGAACTCCTTGAAACTGCAAACCCAAGCAAACTCATCTGTGCATTGCCTTTATCATGGATTCTTATTGCAGTAATAGAAAAGTAGTTAATACAAGTGTAAATCTTTATCAAATAGAGGATGCTGTAGAATAAGAGCAAAATTGAAATCTTTCAAGAGATTTCAATAACAGAGAATAAACATAAGGTTTTGCACTTGAAGATTATAATTTCTCATTGAAAATATGCCATATCTAACTTGAGTGTAGTAAAGAGTTGGAGAATTCTATTTTCATTTACATAGAAATAGCCTAGTTTATTTACATATGTTTAAAATTGTTTTCCTATTCCTATGAACCAGATTTTAGACATTTTTGTCATAGAGCCAACTTAGATATTTTTCTTTGGATAATTGCAAATTGTTTATTGTCTATTTTAAATGTTCTGAAACATATATCTTCCACACTGTGTACCTAGATTAGCACATAGTTGCCATAGTTAATTACAGAGATGCAAAATATTTAGTTAACTCTCTGTCTCACTCAGTTCTTGAGTCAGATAGTAGATGTTCCTCTTTGGAAGAAGAACATTTCATATTCATCCCTTTGAATAACAATACATTTGATACACTGAGTTATACATAATAAAGTTTTAACAAGACCATGAAGAATCAAAACTAAAGCTATAGATGGAAGGAGTGATTACTCTGGGAAAAAGGGAAAAAAAACTTAAATAAGCCTTCTATAGGCGTCTGTATAGATGACATGGAAAAAAATGATTAAAACTATTCTATGTGCATCTGACAATAAATGCTACCTTCTAGTTATTTTAAATAGATAAGAAGTAGTGAGGATTATCTGATTATTTTTATATGCCATTTGACTTTACCTGCAAACCTGTTAAATGTAATGTAACCCAGCAAGCCTGCTGTAATGTAAGGGTTATGTTTATATACAGATTGTTTTTTTTTTTTTTAAATTTGAGGCCTGTTGATGGTAGCCCTTTGCCAAAGATTCCTTGTTCCTTGAGAGGAGCAAGTCTAATTGATTTATCTATGATTTATCTATAATCATGTTAGACATGCTGTTTTCATCATAAGTACTCATCTTTAAAGAACATATCTACCATTGCTTCATTCATGCATATAGTCAAAGAATCTCAAGTCACAAGGTTGTCTGACACAGTGTTCTGATTATTCTGGATGTATTTTCATATTTAAGTTCTTTGTTCTTAATTTATCTTATTTCTGGAAATATTCTATATATCAGAGATAGTAAAATATATTAAAAGCCAGAATTGTGTGTGCATCCTTTTCTAATGCATCTGATTTTGCTTATATTGTGGAACAGAGGAAAACAGTGACCAAAAAGCTTGACTTAAACAAGAAAATACTCTTCATTATTCCCATTTCCCTTCAAATGAGTAAGTCCATTTGGATTAATTTTTGATTTGCTCTTGATATATTTTGAAATTACATCTGTGAATACAAACTACATATAGAACTAGCATTTTCATTGTGTCTGAAAATAATAAAAGAAACTAGGAGCATCAATGACATTAAGGTGTAGCAACAGAGTGTTACAGAAACAGCATGGTTGGCACAGGAGTCTGAGCAATAAAGACACTCAAATGACTTGTTTAAGTAAGTGTAGAATTTATTTATCTCAGAAGTTTCCCCACTAGAAACATTGAGTAAAATCAATAAAAGTATTTGTGAAAAGAAAGGAAATACAAATAAGTGAGAACATTGCTCAGTGAAGCTCAATTTCTTGACACTAATGACTGAAACTAACAGCATGCTATCAGCAGGTGAAGCCGAGAGTGGTGGGGGCTGGAGACATGGCTCAGCAGTTAAGAGCTCTTGTTATTCTTGAAGAAGCCTGCCTTGGCATCTCCAGCACCCACGTAACACCACACAAGTCTCTCTAACTCCGATTCCAGCGATCTGAACACCTTCTGACCTCTGTGTCCATCGGGTACAGTGCCGTGAATGGGCATACCTAGGAGCAAAGCACTCACACACTCACGCGCTTTGGAACAATTAAAATACTAAGTTGAACTACATCTGAAACTCAGTATTAAAAAGATTAACTGCAGATTATTATACAGCAGTTTTAGAATTTACTCATCATCTTTTGTTTAAGTTCCTGAACATATGTGATGAAGGTCTGGCAGAGCCTCTAAGCTGAAACTGTGCTGAGCTATCTACCCACTCCCATATATTTGTTCAGAGGAAACATTGATCTTTCACCCATGCTTACTTTAGCTCTACAAATGTCAACTCTGATCTCACCATTTTTGATATGTATATTTATTCTCCCATTAAATACATACAATCCTATTACAAACGTGCTTTGCACACATCTCCTGACAATGTGGCAGTTTTAGTAATTTGTTCTAGCCCAAATACCTCCATTTCCCTGATTAAATAGAAATCTGATTCGTACATAATGATAAATAGACAACTTGGGTTTCTTCTCTCAATAGTTGATGTATTTTAACTTTCAGATTATACGTTGAGCTTACGTATTCTTTTCATAATGGTTTGTTGGTTCATCATACAGAATAAGTCTTTTTATAAAACTCCCCAAAATACAGGGAGCAATTTAAATTGCTATCTATGTCCCATGTCCACTTGAGATTGGGCTATGCAGACAACTAGCTATAGACAACCATGAGAACTTGAGGTAATATTTTATTCTTGCTCAGCATTTATTTCAGGGTTGATCTACACAAAAGAAAAAAATAATGGTACACAGAAGCACCTAAATTACATCATCATGAATGTTTGTCTCTTTCCCATCTTTTTGGTGAGACTTCATATACAAAGAAAGTCAGTCTGTATTTCTTAGCTGCATTGCTCAAATGGCATTCCATTTTTGATGATAAATTTGTATCAAGGCAAAACAATACATGGCAGAAAGGATTAAATTATTTTACTCCAAACACGTGGTGCTTTCCAAGGACAGTGGAAACTGACAGTGAATGTAGTTATTTTCTGTCAAGAGACAAGCAAGCTGAACTTTTTAAATACATTCCAGTCCTCAGTGACTCTAAAGGCATTACAGACCTGTGTGGGGTTTGATGTACTGAAACAAGAATAAGATTTCATAGCAGGCATCCTGCTCTTCTTTAGATGAACCCTTTCATCACTCTGAAATAGTTCTCTGACCCATTTTATCTTTTTGCTTTTATTCTATAAAATTTCCCAGTTTCTTTCCTATGAAAATTGGGTTAGTGTACAGCTATTCAAAGACATGAGTTCAGATACAAAGATCTTCAACTTGATACTACTATTAGTATTACTATAACTTCAATGAAAACATATAGTTTCTTCTGTATGTTTACACAGTTGATCACTAACTTTTTATATTTTAGATAATAGTGTAGAGACTAAGAATTCAATGTGGATGAAAAATGAATTGAATCACCCCTTCACTGATTCAGAAAGTGAAGGAACAAACCTTTAGGTCTTAGGAAGAAGAATGCTAGTTCAAAAGTCCTTTGTTTTAATGGCTTTTCCAGAGTTGTATTTGTGTATAAAATGCACTTCTATAGAATATTTTAAATATTTTAAAAATATTGTTGTTTTGGTTATTAATTATTACTCAAAAGGTTATGTGCTGAAGATTTGGCCTATAGTGTATTATATAATTGAGAAATGATTGGATGATAATTAACAAATTAATTCATGGATAGTAGTTGATGGTGTTATTGGAAGGTGATACAATCTTCTACATGCAGGGCCTAAATAAGGTCACAGGGGGCATGACTTTAAAAATACATCTTGTCAAACGACCCCTTTTCTTATATTTTATTAATATTTTCATTTCTTCCTGCCAGGCAGAATGAAACATAGCTCGTTACCCTACTCAATTCACCATGATGCTTTGCTCACTACAGGTGCATATTAATGGAAGCAAATGAAACCTATAAAATAGTGACCCCAATTAAATAAATATTTCATTCAGTCTTTAAAATGTTTCAGTCAAGTACTTGCCACTGCAGTAGAGCTGACTAGTACAGAGTTAATGAAAAACTTTTTTTTTTGTTTAAGCTTGAGTGTAGGTATAAAACAAATAATAAGAAACTACAAGCATAAATGCATATTTCCATGGATCCACATTCACGACCTTAATTGAATTCTATGATTAGAGGTAGCTGAGTCTATTTCTTTTAAATAAATATCAAGAGAAATGCATAGACAAAGTCTTAAACATTTCACATCCAAATAATTTTAATCTGTATAAAGACAGGTATACATTTTAGAGAAGGCTTACATGTGGAAACATATATTGCAATTTTCTGCTTGGAGTTGCTAGTACAAATATACAAGTTCTTTGCAGACTAGAGCTGTGTCAGAATGGCCAGGAGTAATTTCAGTCTTCCCATGTTCATTATAGTAGAAATTGTGCATCATCACAGGGTTTTAGTTTTTTGCAATTCAAAGAAGGTGAATAAACTTCTAATATCAGTTTTTATTACATGAGCATCCCTTAAACTGATGAACATTAAAGTTATAGGAAAAAATGAAAATTTTCATATAATTTGCCACATTTAAGAGATTCAAGGACTATTTGTAAACAGACCCACTCTCCTGGGGCTTTTCTTTGCAATGCTGACTCAAATATTCTAGAAATTTCTAAAGGTTAGAGCAATAAAACATAATTTATTAGGGTTATTCTGGTGTTTCAGCCAATGTATTTAGAAGGCCACATCAGATTCATTTTAAAAAGCAAGAATTGACAAGAAAATAAACAGGATTCGAGTTTGTATGTGCTGTCATAGTTGTCTTCCTGATGGACTGATAGGCAAACACTAAAGTGAACTAGGAAGAGATTGTACGACACACTGTAACTTAAATTATAACACAGCTGCTATTGATGACAATGTAGTTTTTAATTTTTTATGTCTTGATTTCCTAACTCTGATATTTAATGCTATAACTTGCCACACATATTTTTATACAAAATATATGGTATTTTGCATTATGAATTGTAAATATTGGCTAAGAGAAATAAGAAGAATCAAGGGCAACATTAGAATGTGACCTCTGAATACCTGGTCTCATGGAAATAGGCGAGTGATATCAGCGTTGCTCATCCAACTTTTCCTACAGGTGCTGATGGTGGCCACACCGAAATCCTTTCCTTCTTCAACTGCATGCTGTCATCAGTAAGGTAGGAAGACCTCCCCAAACTGAAATAGAATTCTGTACCTAGACTTTACTGGTTTGAAAGAAAGTAATTTTGAAATCTGAGGCAGAGGCACACAATCATTTGCAAAATTACTACAAAATTATTAGTAAAGGTAATAAATCTGCAAAGAAATAATTTTAGAAAAAATAAGTACAATTAGAAAACCTAAAGCCACAGTTAGGATGATATAGATTTCAATATGAAGGGATGTAATCAACTGTCTTGCAAACATTGTGTTACTGTTAGCATTGAAGAACAACAGTATGATCGTTTATTCTTATTCCTTCCCATCACAAAGCTCTTTGTCACTTTCTTTAAAATAAAAGCAGCATTAGTATCAGGAAATGTACAAAGATTCTATTTTTACCAGTAACTACTTTGTTGAATGAAACATGGCTGCTCTCTAAATTTGTAGAGATGATATATGGGTTATAGATCTCTCTCTAGATTGACCTAAATCACTATCCATAGGAATGGAAAAGGATAGCAACGAAGAAAATAATAAATCATGACAGGATGCTGTATCCATGGGGAAAGTATATGAAAAACAAAAGAGGGTGTGCTTGTGTGGTTAACAACTTTGAGACCATAAAAGGAAGAGAAGTTTGGGTAAAAATCCATCGATAAAGCTTGTGGGATAGCCAAATCTCTTGAGAGTCCTAGGAAAGCTCGGTGGTAGAGACAGAGGAATGGATATATGTCGACGATTGTTCAAACTATGGAGATAGTATGGCTGATTTCAAGAAAAGATAAGGTTAAATGTGTATGGGGTCTGTAGAAATATGGAGAAAGAACCTTCGAGAACACTGAAGACAAACACTCAGCAGCAGGAATTAAAGAATTGGTGCCCTAGGAAGCAAAAGGAAAAACAATTTAAACAAAAGAGCAATTTACCTAGTGTGCCATGTACAGCAGTCATAGAAAATGATAAGAAAACAATTGAAGAGCAAAGTCAAAAGATTTTAGCAGAGAAATAATATAGCAACAGAACAAACAATTTCAGAGGAATGCTAGGCTATTTGCATGAAGAGGTGACTACACGGATAACAGATACGTGGTCTCGTTATGTCAGGCATGGAATTCCATGCAAGGACACCAGAAAGTACAGTCAAACAAGTTCTTCATTGCAATGACAGGAAAGGCAGGCTTCTCTGTTTTCATTTCTGTCTGAGGCCTCATCCATTAGGGAGGTTTTGTGAACAAACATTAGTCATACAAACTTGTAGTCAAATGTAAATGTTTGAAGTAAAGCTACTTAAATATATTCTAGTTCTTTTATTGGTTGCTGAATGTAATTTAAAACAGAAACTGGGTAGACTGTTATAAAAAAAAGAATGCTAATTACCAGGGTTGTGACAACTGGCTATGTTTTGTTGAGAAAATATTGAAACAAAGATGTCAATGTACAGAACATATTTCTCACTTGATATAAGAAATTACTAGCACCCAAAAGAATTAGCAGCTCACATGCTGATGGAATTATAATGTGATGTATAAGCATGTGAAAGCCGACCAAATCCTGTTGTAACCCGTGGGGGGGCGGGGAGAACAGCCCAAAGGAAGACGGAGGCAGGTGCCTGTAGGAGTAAATAAATGCTGGACACACGAGACCATGTACTAGCCTGTCAGTCTAATTTAGATCATTAGTTTAATGTTCATCGGTTATATTTACATTACATAGAAAAGTTATAACCATTTTTCCAGAGTTTTTTTTAAAGCAAACACCTCATTATAACGGATCCCCAATGATATTTGTCTGTTTTATATTTTTAAAGTCTCAAAACCTTGGAAAACTGGCCTGCTATGATAATGCTACGATAGTTTTTAAATAAATTATGTTTTAGTTCTATGAAAAGTAAGATATTGGTCCCTTCCCAGGAATATATTCTTACCCTGTTCTTCTATACTGATTGGGTTTTCAGCATTGACAATCATAATAAAAATGTCTAAATGCTCCTTTTGAATTTTGTAGATGCTGCTTTTTCAAGGAGCTTGCCCTTGTTTTTACAATTACGTCATCTTTTCTTATGTTTCTGGTAAACCTTATTTTCTTGTTGTAGCTTTTCAGTGTACCGTGGGTTTTTCACCAGCTCTTTCTGCTTTTCTTTCTTAGTGTTGATATAGGTTGTTATATTTCACATTGCTATTTTTAAAGTAGCAAGGAACTAAATACCTGCACGCTTGATGCTCAGCTCAGTTTCTTGACTCTTAATCCAGGGCCCCTACCAGGGAATGCTGCTGCCCACTTTCAGTCTGAGTCTTCTCACATCAATTAAGGCCATCAAGAAAATTCCCCTCAGACAATCCCACAGGCCAGCCTAATCCAGTTAATCTAGACTCGCTTGAGACTGTTCCCAGGTGATTCTAGGCTCATTCACATTGGCAGTTCAATTAAGCATCACAAACATCACCTAAGGTAACCTAAGAAAAAGGTTCCAGGGATGCTTCATGCCCGTATGTTCAAGTCCACACATGTGCTTCTGTTTGCCTGTTGCTATTCAGCACTTATATAGTAAATCTTCAATAGTTTTACAAAAGAGAATGAGAGATCATCTATTGAATGAAGCCAACTGTGGGATTTGGGCACTGGAACTATTCTCCAGTGTTTGCTTCTCTCCCTCTACAGTGAGGAATTCATCCTAGCCTCAGGATTGCCTACTCACTGCAATGATTATAATGTGAAAAATAAATTGATTTAGAATCGACACTTTTCAATTTATATCCTAGGTTTCTCACCTACAATATTCACTTTTAGTCATTAAAATGAGTTTCAGCTTTGTAATATGTTATTTTAAAGGTTTTATGGGTTAATGACTAAAAAGTTACTTCACTATTGATTTCAGAAATAACTTATTATTAGAAAACAAAGTTGGTATTTATATTAAAGAAATTATCTTTTCTTAATTTTTATTCACTCTTACTTTTAAAAGTACTTTGTAAAAATTATGTTAGTCACGTTGCAATATCTTCCAAAAGTTATTACTAAATGCACATTTTCTGAACTAAGACATGAAGAACAAAGGAATAAATAGATGATGTAAATTTGACTACTTATTGGTAGTAATTGACTTTGGGAGCATATGTGGAAGTGTCTCCACTTGAAATTACACGATAAGACTTGAGAGAACATATATTTATAAAACACGAACAGATGGCTGTGGGGTGCATGAAAAATAGGATTTACAAAATTGCACTGTTTGAACACATTGGCCCTTTAAGTACTCAGAATAACATAGTTAGCAAATCATTTCTGCATGATCAAAACAATTTTGAACTGAAATTTAAAAGGAGGAAATTATCAAACAAAGTGCAAACCATGCTACACCCCCAGCTCTTGTCTGTAGCTTTCATGAATCAAATGCAGTCAACTAATTGAATATGGGGATTTCTACCTTGCCCACTCTAATACTGTGCTCTATATCTAGTGCCTGTGGTTCTGCATATCATAGCTTGCTTATGTAGGTGTTCCCAATTTCTAGCAATTATGAGTAGAACATCACTGAACACAGTTAAACAAGTGTCTCTGTGGTAGAATCAACTGTCCTTTGGGACCAATATTGGTATAGCTGGTTCTTGAGGTAGATTGGTTTCCATCATCCTGACAAACCACCACACTAATTTCCTTAATGACATTTTCGTTGATGCATCAAAGTACAAAACTTGTATGTATATGTTAATTGGATGTGATATTATACTTTATTGCATGAATGCAGTTTATAACATGGAAGTTAGGGTAAACATTTCTCTTTTCTCAGTTTTTATGTCTCTTAATGATAAAAAATAATAATACAAAAATGCAGATAAGATGAATTTAATGCTGAGAGGCTGAAAGAAACTATAGAAACCTTCAAATATTTCATTAGTTGTTATTCAGTAAATCCATGGCACTATTCAGCTTAATGATGAAATAACCTGTTGATATAGGTAGAAGAGATCAGTATCAACAATTGCACTCAGTTTATGGATGTTTCTCAGCAGCAGCAGCGGCAGCAGAAAGATCATCTGGAGTGCATGGAGCCCTATCTTCTCCTGATCAAAGAGGTCAGGTTCATACCCTGAGTAGGGTGGGGGTGGATATGGGGTGGGAGGATCTTGATCAGCTGTAGAAGGTGTTGCCTGACTTTCTGACGCCATGGTCCTTCTTGTTC
The DNA here is from genome assembly GCA_025134845.1 of Neodon shergylaensis. NCBI lineage: Eukaryota > Metazoa > Chordata > Mammalia > Rodentia > Cricetidae > Neodon > Neodon shergylaensis. The sequence continues at coordinate 5,182,909 of JABTXL010011977.1, read as the reverse complement.
TTAAAAGGATTCTACAGTAGTGTTACTCTTAGAACACACATACTGAATCACATAGGATAGAGGTTTTCCTTGTTTTATAAACATGGACTTAGTGCTGAAGGGAAACTGAATTACAGCATAGAGGAAATCTTGAGGAACTGGTGTCAAAATTATTAAACATCAGTTAAAGTTGGCATGGGTGTGTAACACTGAGCTGAGATTGTTGAATTATTGTTGTTGTTCTGTTGGCTTTTTTTTTTTCCTTTTGTAAGCTGAGCTTTTAAAGAAGGATACATGAATTAGACCAGACTCATGGTGCTTTTTTCAGTTCACATACTCTTCTCAAGAAAAGCCAGTTTGTCTAAATGAGAGTCTGTAGGGACATGAATAAGTAGCCTGTGTTAGTTAAGGAAGAATTTGCCATCAGATGAGAGTTAGATATATGATTTTGATTCCCTGCAGGAGAGAAAAGCTGATATCATTAGTATTAAGAACCCATCAACACCCAGCATGTTATTGAGCTCATGACTGGAAATGCTAAGTGATACTGACTCACAAATATTTTCAGGGTCATTTATTGAGAGAATGTAGTCAGAGGTAGACAGTTTTAAACTTGCTGAACAGAAAATGAATGTTAAAACCAAAACACTTTGGTTTGTAGAGGTAGAGTTATATATTAATGTCACTGTTAGTTAATCAGTTTTAAAGCTACATCATTCTTCATATACAAAGAGTACAGAAAATAAATGGGGCAGGTTAGCTGTTTGCGTTTTTAAAGTATGCCCAATTGATTCCATACAAACTCTGGATAATAATGTTAGAGGAAATTTGGCACTCCATTTTTTAATCTGCTAGAGTGACAACTAGAATATTAGGATGAAAAGTTAAAATAAAACTGAGAGTCAGTGAGTTAAGCCACCTGCTGCCAAGCCTGACACCCGCATTTCAATTTCCAGAATCCACACAATAGAAGGGGAAACAAGTTCCCCCAAGTTCTCCCCCTCACACTAAATAAATAAATAAATAAATAAATAAATAAATAAATAAATAAATAAAGTCACAACATATTGCATAAGGAAAAATAAATATTGAAACAGAAATCAGAGAAACCCCAAGCTAAAATATTTTAATAAAGCAATATATTTGCTTATATGAAGCAATATATTTCTATATTTGAAATGCAATAAAATGGGATAGTAAAAGTCACTGTATAAAGATTATAAGTTTTTAAGTTAATAATTTTAATTTTATTTTCCTTACAAATGTGATTACATAATTCCCTTGCAGATCTTTTGCATCAAGGTTTCTCAGTTAGTGTTGTGGAATGACTTTGAATGTTAGTTGTTACTTCTCTACTTCTTTCCCTGTTATCCAGATACCAAACTGCTGTTATTGCTCTTTCTTGTCTGTCATTTGTGAAAAGAACTGACATTTAAATGGAGCACATGTATGAAACTGCCAGCTACCAGACTCACTGTTACCCTGAAATGCATGATACTTGAACTACTTTTTTGTTAGCCTGTTATTCGCATGGTGATAAGAACAGCACGTGCTTGTCAAATAATTTAATACACTTCTGAAATTTGAAATCGAAGATTTATTATGGTTTCGGCCACAAAATACTATTCATTCTGACAGTCATATACACAGCAAAAAGGGGAAGAAAATGAAGACTCAGGACATCTCAGATTTAAATCAATGTGCTTGCTTTTTCATATTTTTGTTTGTTTATTTTTCTCAGCTTAACCAGGAGTACCATGGACATCATATTCTAACAGAAAACAATACACTTTGAAAAGCCAAGAACATCATTCCCATATTCACATTTCTGTTGTTTATTTTTTTAATCAATAATGTGTACAGAGTTACCTGGGGAGTCCATTATAATGGAGATTGTTTCAGGACTTTGAGTTAGGGACTGAAGCCTGGTGTTTCTAATTAGCTCAAACCATATCCTGAGATTGTTGAGCCCAGGACAAAAGCTGAATTACTAGAGTTTTCAATCTCAAGTTTTGTACTCCTCTTGACATTCTATTACAGTTGAATATTTCCTGATGAATCTTTCAAACTTGGCTAGTAACCTGGGTATTTTTACAGTAACTTTTAGAATTATTCTCTTAATTTTGAAGCACCTGTTTTTGTACTGACTACTTAGAAATGAATACCTTAGTGTTATGATGATCATATTCTTAAAGCACAACTCTAAGCACTACAATTTCAAATGTCAATGTCAGGAAATTCCAAATCCATAAATTCTAATATTTCTAAGTCTGAAATACCTAGTAGCTATAATCTCAAAACCATCTTGAATGGTTAAAATTTAGACTATTGAAATATAAAACATCCAACTCTTAAATTTAATGTTTTTTGGGATGGGGGGAAAACAAATTTCGTTGGTCCATTTCTGCAGTACCAGCAGTCTTCAAGTTGAGACAAGAAGATAATGAGTTTGTGGTCAGCCAGGTTTCAGAATGAGCCCTTGTAGATGGAGATGGGAAAGGGAATTAGGGAATAGGACCAGTGGCCACTTCTAGCGTTTTACTGCCTCTCACCCAAGCACATGTGGAGAAATGATTGTTCTTTGAAAGAATTCAAACGTTCAGTGAGATAGCACACCAGAGTTTTGTTGTTGTAGTCATTCCCTCTGAATCCCAAAACACATTAAACAGTGCTTCGGGAGTTGCTTGTTGATGATGACAAGCCAATAGCGCCAAACCTCAAAACAGAACCAAGCACCTGACATATGCCTCACTCTACTATAGATAGCAATTCAAATCTGTCCCTACTGCTTTATTAATCATATATGCAGAATCTGTGTTCTTGCTCTATCTGAGAATATTAGAATGTCCTTTTATTTAATGACCAGGAAGAGGGAATTATTTAATAAATGCCTATTGAAGATGCTGTAGTCTTTAGATGAGAAAGGGGATTGTAATGAAATTCCATGCTATGGTTGCAGATTTGGAATTAGCTAGGCACAATTGCTTGTAATTATAAAATTGAAGGTGTTCTCTAAACTTAGTTTTCTTTTGCTGTCCAGTGCACTAGCAGAAAATCTAGATGAGTTTCTTGACCACATGACAAGGTGAAAACAAAAAAAAAATCAGTTAAAATATGTTATTTGCTTCTAACAACATTTTTTTCAGTTCATAAATTAGTTTAGAGACTTTTAATCAACTAAGGCTCATCTTCCTAATGAGGCCAGGGAAGCTACTGACTCTTTGGAAAACAGTTATGCACATGATAGGAAATGTCAGACAATGAGTTGGCTGGTGGATCACCAGTCCTGGGTTCTGCTAAAAATATCTCTGTATATGTCCATGTTAAATGAATTTGTTCATACCCACAACATCAGAGCCCAGGGTGCAAGGGGTTGTACCAAATTGTATGGTTGATGGCTGTATCAAATCAAAGTAGAATTTTTTATAAGAACAGCAAAATGTAGAAATAAATGTGCATATATTCTCTATTCAAAGAAATGCCTGAAAGGAAAGAAATATATTATTTACTTCCTACAATTTTTGTATTTTCTTGGCTTTGTTTGAGATAATTTTTCATCTTTTCCAGTTGTGTTTGTGTTTCCTAGATTTCATCATAGAATCTACTCACTTCCTCTTTAAGGACTCCCTATCATCTTCATATAGTTTCTTTTAAGGTCTTCTTCTGCTGCTTCAGTTGGAGGAAGGCTGTTTATTTCCCAGCCACCCAGCAGCTTAGACCCCAAAATAATCACACAAAACTGTATTAATTAAATCACTGCTTGGCCTATTTGTTTAACTTCTTGTCGGCTATCTCTTACATTTTAATTTAGCCCATTTCTAGTAATCTGTGTATCAATGCATGTCTGTGGCTTACTGGGTAAAGTTCCATCTGGCTTCAGCGGGACTACATGGCTTCTCTCTGATTCTGACGTTTTACTCCCAAAATTCAGTTTAGTTTTCCCTGCCTAGCTCTGTTCTCCTATAGGTCTACTATAGGCCCAAAGCAGTTTCTTTATTAATCAATGATATTCACAGCATACAGAGGGGGAATGCCACATACTTCACCTGTGTTGGGATATTCACAGTCTGCTGTGGTAGGATAACTATTCTCTGATGGAGACACATTTTCCTGGATGTGATTGACACTGGCATCTTTGCTTCAGGGTTTGGGGTGATTAAAGATCTAGGTACTGATTTTTGTATCTGTCTTTTTAAGGTAGGTGTTTTGCTCCTTAGTTGCTGTTTCCTCTCTGAATTTCCAGAGACTGTGTTGGCTCCACGTTGCCTGTTTTACTGGCCTGCTTAGCTGGATTCTTCACCAGGAAGGTTTGAAGGTGTTGGAAGCTGCTGAAGGGGAGGCCAGAAAGAGACAGTATGCTGTAGTGCTAGGGTCTTCCCTGCAAACCGGGTCTGGGGAAACATAAAGAGTGGAAACACTCTGAGGGCAGTCTTCTGATAGTCCTAGCCTGTGCTTGAGGAAGAAGTTTCTGCCCAAATTAGGAGTTGAGAAACAATAAGGAGTAAAGCCATGGGGTTGGGATGGAGTGAGAATGGGGATGAGTTGGTTTTCTGGCAGGCATGTCCTATAGATAAACAGAGAGTAATGACCACTTTGGGGGGTTGTGACAGAGCAATGAGGTGGGGAGGGAAGGTCCATGGGTATGTTTCATGGAATCCAGAAGAGCTACAGGCAGGGGAGAGGGGAAGTTGAGGCTGTTGTTCTTGTGCATCACTAGAGGTGACCCTGAGAATTGAGTCTGGGGTAAGAGGGAAAATGGGAATGTCTGATGACAACCTACCTGATATTTCAGCAGGCTTGGACTCCTGAGCCACTTTTTACTATCGTTTAACCTTTCCTATTTAAAACTGTAACATAAGTTATTACAGTGTATTATACACTGTAATTCATTTTGTGACATTTCTAATTATTTTGGAGTTATAAATTGTGTGAAGATCCTTAAAGAGACTGTATATACCTATTATCATGACTAATATTTAAAGAAATAATGATACTATCAAATGCTGTTGAGAGTTAAGATAATGTTAATCATTCACAGTGTGATAGATAAAATGTAAAACGTTGGAAACAAGTTTTCAGTGTCTTTTGATATTAAAATTATATTTAAAATAAAATTCAAAAATTGTACTATTGGTCATTGTACTCAGCAAATGAAAATTGCAGCCATTCAGAGAGGTTACATAATTATTTTACTTTATTGGTACAATAGGACCAATCTAGGAACTATTCAGATACTTTAAAGAGTGAATGATTTGAAAATCTGTGGTATGTCAATACCATGGAATATTACTCAGCAATAAAAAGGAATACAGTATTGACATACTCAAGAGCATGAATAAACTTAAGAGAAATTATGTGACGTGAAGAAGCCAAGTCATAAAAGATTAAATATTGTATAATTCCAGTAGTTTCAAAATGATAAAGGCGATGTTGACAGATTAGTGATTGCGAGGGAAGAAGAAGGAGTGAAAGTATGTGATGACAGAAGGGTCAAGTCTGTGAGTGCTTGCTGATATTACAGCAAGGAAAGTTGTTTTAAAATGGCAGTACCATTGCATCTGCTTATATGATATCTTCACGTGTATTCCATGCTTGTTTTCTGGAAGGCTTGCTGATGATCACCATTATTTTTTTCTATCTATTTTTAACTGTTACAAGTCATTGATATTAGGATATTTCTGTGCCTCAGTCTGAATAATTTTACAGTCAGATATGTTGACATTGGTTACCTCTTTCTAATGGCAAGCACAGTGATTTCCACCTGTCTCTTTTCCTTTTTCTGTCTGACATCTACTTAACTCAGATAACGCTAAGATTCCTTGAGGATCTGGGCAGTAAAAAGATTGTTGTCAGTAAGATCATTTTTATCCTCCTTTCAGATGCCTCTGGTGTACATTCTGACAGTTCCTCCTACATTTTGTACATAAATTTCTTCTAAGGCTAATTGGAAGATAAGGAAGGCAATGAATTAAATTCTAAGTTTTTAGAATATACAACTATGTGTCCACCTGAAAAACAGGACTTTGGAAGCAGTGTTCTTTTTCCTTTCTGCTCAATAGGTAGCAGACTGGTAGGGTAGATTTGGAGACAAATTATATATCCTTCCTGATTTTTACAGGTCAGACAATAAACTCTTAAATTTGAGAGCACAGGAAAAATAAATAACAGGTTTGTAAAAAACTAATGCCGCAATTTTGTTTGAGAAATATTATATTCTATTTGAAATAGATTATTAGTTTAGGATGTTTTTTCTAGATGAAAATTTAGTTGTCCATCACTAATATGACAGATTACTATATATTTAATTTGAACCCAACTTCTGGCGTTTTTGGCACAACAATGTTAAGGTTACAAACTATATCCTTTATTTTTCTGGGGTAAATAAAGACAGTTTCATCTAATGAGATTGCACTGAGATTATTAAAAAATGGAATAGGCTCTCTAGAGGCCTCTCCTCTGCCTTACATCATCTTCCACAGTTCTGTACAGTGTGAGTTTTACGAAATGGCTCAGGAGGAGAAAGACTGACTCCCAGAGGAAATCGTGTCTGCACAAACAAAAATAATCTGAGTCAACTGAAACTCAAAGGTTTTATGAAACATAAATGACTCAGTTAATTCTAGGATTATTCATGTTCAGTAATTTTATTTTGTGCCGTTTCTTCAGGTTAACAGTTTAGAAGTAAATCATCCCATGAATTAAGTTTCTTTCCCAATTGTTCAAATGCAACATAAAATACTATTTCCACAATAAACCTTTCAAATGCATGTTACCCGACTGTACTAACTGCCCACAAGCAACTCATAGGTGTTATATATCAATAATCTACCCAAATCAGAGCAAGTATGTCTCCTCTAGAAACGTATTTATGTTTACATAAATATATATATATTTACCCTGGAAATCATTAAATGAAATGTTAATTTTGTAGTTAAATATACAACCTCAGAGGACATGCCTATAAGATTAAACACTGAGCTTTGAGTCTGGACTCTTCTTTGTAGTATGGAGTTCTCTTCACAACTGGACAGCATACATGATTGTGTTTCATGGTACCTCAATATTTGTATTTTTATTTCTGCTGAATCATAACTCCATACCCCAAACTAATCATGTTTTTCATGTACCTCTGATGTGTTTGCACTCCTTTGTCTAGAACACCATTTCTCAGCTTCTTTGAATTATTTCTTCCTAATGACTATTAAAGTCTATCAAATCATGAAAGTGACATTTAAATTACATTGTACCTGAAACATCACTAATAAATCAATTGTAGTGATTTTTGTATTATCAGGCTCATTTATAGATGTGTTGCTTTCTACTTATGAGAGCCTTGAAGTAAAAGGATATGCATTATTAATAGCTTGCTCATCCAGTGTTCTATAATATGCTCACAAATTAAATATGTTGATACTATTCCCTCCAAGAGTGAGTGAGATTCCCCTCCCTTCAATGTGTCTATATATACAACTTTCTTCTAACAAATGAAATGTAACCAAAATGACAATTGTAATTTGTAAGTCTCAGACATAAATAATAAATACCTTGCCACCCAGAAGTGGTTTCACCACTAGTTTGCTATGAGGAAAGTGAAAAATCTGTGAGCCACTTTGGCACTGAGCTGTAGTTATGAATTAGCTTGACAGAAAATAAAATGAAGATGTTAAAAGCCTTGATGAAAGCCTATGTAAAATGTGATAGAGGTGTTTGCGAGTAGAAAACAGACATCAAAATCCTACTAGAAACTGGATAAAAAGGAAACTTTTATATATTATCACAAAGTTTAGCAGGAATTATAAATCAAAAAAGACCTTAGGGAATAGAAAATGTACTCAACAAGTTTGGATATTCAGCTCCACAGCTTTTCAAATCAAATATTGAAGAAGCCACTTGGATTGTTCTTACAATGGTACAAGAAAAAGATAAAGTACTCTTAAAGCATTCCATTGCTCAGAATTTATTAATGTCTGCAGATGGAAACAGCATCAAGAAACAACTTCTAAAAAGAACATTAAATCAGTGCTGTAGAGTCCTTGTTAAGACAAAGGACTTCTGAAAATTTTATGGGAACAGTTCCCACATCTCTACATCAAGGTATGGAATGACTGAGAAGTTTCTAAGAAGGAGTCCTTGGTAAACAGGTAACAAATAAAATGTTCTAGACACATCAAACAGATGTGGTGGTGGGACTTTTGGCATGATAAAGCCAATAGGCAGCCACCAAATTTTATAATAATTATATTTGCAAAAGCAATACCAGTTTTATCTGAGACAAGTGTTTCTAGCAGTGCAACACATATTTTCATAACTCTCATTGGCTTTGATAAGCTACCTATATGTTTTAAGTTCACACTGTACACCATGGAGCCCACATTTTGAGGAACAGATTTGCCTGGTAAGAGCTAGTGAGGGATTGGAGTCTCATGGTAAAATATTTATGGTTAAAATAACTCAACTATAGTACTTTGACCAGGTATATCTGACAGTGGTGACCTATCTCCACACACCCTCACAAGACACTCAGTCTTGAAACTCTTAGGAAGTTTTTCAATTTGTCAGATAGATTTGATAACAAAACTATTAATTGGATAATGCCACTAAGTTTTTGTTAATTTATTGCACAAGAAGAGGAAAATCACAATTGCTGTCTAGTAACCACATTATTTGGCACATTGTTTTGATTTGCTAATGCTTGTTGGAAGAAAAAAACTGTGATAGTCATTTGAAGGCAAAAAATAAAAGAAGATGAAATCATAGAGATACTATTCCAACTACTTTGAAATAAATTTTATTTCATACTTTAAATTGTGTAGGTTAGCAGTGACAAGTTAAAAAATGTCATACACTGACTGACTTTTGTAGCTCTGCAATTCTCCATGAGATCTGTATGGTAAAACATGACATTGATTGTCCCTCCTGACTGTAGTAGATTCAGCTGGCAAGATCTATATACCAGTGCAATAATGAAATGACTACTCTGGGAATAATAAGCAACTCTGTTCTACAACTTAAGTTGGGTTCTACAAGTAGGAAACTATGCTTGGTACTCTAAACCTGGTCAGGAGCACAAACCTTGGTAAGTCATGGGCCCAAGTACAAAAACCTATTATTGTTCTCTGCTAAGAAAATATGTTGTCAAACTTCCTTCTATGTACTCTTTATACTCATAGATGAATGCACCTCTCAGTCTTTGTCACAGAAGCTTCCTTCTTACAGTGAGCAGCAGTTAAAGCAGAGACTCACTCAATGTGATGAGAATTATAACTCTTGTGTGATGTGAGATGTCCTTCTGTATATGTGTTGCTTTTATTGCAATTATTATAAAATTGTTTTGGCCAATAGTTTAGTAAAGCAAAGTCAGGCAGGAAATCCAAACAGATATAATGAGAAAAAGTAGGTATAATCAAAGAGATGCCATGTAGCTGCTGAAGGAGAAAGATGATAGACAAATGCCGAGAAAGCAAGACATGTGGAAAATGAGGTCACTAGAACATGAGACTCTTAATCTCCGGGTCATGGGTCTATGCCCAACATTGAGCACCATTTTATAAGTGGAGACTGCTTATTCATTTCCCAGTCACCCAGACTCAAACAATCACAGAGAAACTGTATCAATTACAACACTGTTTGGTAAATGTCTCAGGGGTATGTCTAACTGGCTCTTACATCTTAAATTAACACATTTCTATTAATCTGTGTAGCACCCCAAGGTTGTGGCATACTGATTCTGACGTTCCGACCTCTTCCTCCTTCAGCAGTGACATGGCATCTCTTTGACTCTGCCTACTCTCTCTCTCTCTCTCTCTCTCTCTCTCTCTCTCTCTATATATATATATATATATATATATATATATATATATATATCTGTTCAGATTTTCTGCCTAACTTTACTTTTCTAAGTCATTGGCTGAAACAGCTTCCTTATTAACCAAGTGGCATTACAGGTTGCTTTGGGATACCCAACATGGGTGCTGGGAACTGAACTCCATTATTCTGGAAGAGCAGCAAGAACTCTATGCTGCTGAGCCATTTTTCCAGCACCTCTTTTATTTGTTTTTATTCTGTCTGGGCCTAAGCCTTATTCCAAAATGTCCCTTATATTCAAGACAAGTCTTCCTACCTGGTTAATCTCTCCATGAATGCTCCGACAGACACATGGCAGGTACAATTACTAATGTTATGTGTAGCAGTTCAATCAAGGAAACTTGACTGGATACAATGGCCCATAAAAGTAAGCCATTTATTCATCAGCATTGAACGTCCCTTTGTTGAGCAATAAGGTTGGGTTGAGCCACTGAGATCTGGGACTTGTCTGTGACAGCAGTTATTATTAATGCTTCTTCTAAGTTTATTCATCTGAATTTCATATCCATTATTATCTCAATTGTTAGAATCCTTTGAAGGCTATAGACAAAGTCCTCCACTTCCTTAGTTTTCACCAACTGGGCCAAAGGTGCTCCTCACAGAGGCTGCTCTGTCAGAAGGTGCTGGGGAAATGATATTCAATGTCCCACTAGGATACACAAGACTTCTGCACTAGAACTCTGTCAGCCAAGTCAGCAGGGAAAACCAACCCAACCCTTACTCTGGCTTGAACATTTCAGAAGTTACCCTGAGGTTTTGGAAACAAGAGGCTGGCCAGGCTTCTTCATAAAATTCCCTGCAAGTAACAGAGAAAGGGCTAAGAAGTCAGGGCCAGGTTACATCTAGTGTTGTCAATGAGTCATGCAGATTCAAATGGGAGACATGGGACAAGGATGGGAGCAGTGAATCTTTTTTTTTTTATTTTTTCGAGACAGGGTTTCTCCGTAGCTTATTGGTTCCTATCCTGGAACTAACTCTTGTAGATCAGGCTGGCCTCGAACTCACAGAGATCCACCTGCCTCTGCCTGCCGAGTGCTGGGATTAAAGGCATGCGCCACCATCGCCCGGCCGGGAGCAGTGAATCTTGATGAGTACATGCTGACTCACTGAAGACATCAGGTTAGCACTTCACAAACACTGGAACATGGATGCCTTGTAATTATTAAATGAATTGGGTCATACACTAAAAAAGTAAGCCATTATATATTTGAGATTGATTATTTATTTACTCCTATTCCCTTTTAGCAATTTTCTTACATTCAGCCCTTTGATATAGGCCAAAAGAATGCATTTTCTTCAGTCCTATTTGTTATCAGAATTCCTGAACATAAAAAGAATTTCTTTTTATGATATCTAAGTTTGTCCTGATGTCTTAGCTTTGGGACTATTGAGTAAATGTACTCATTTACTCTTAAAGCACAGCCATTTCTCATTCTGGACAGCTGTCATTATTTGGTGTGTATTTTTGTTCTTGGTGAGGATATTTTATAATATTTTATTTATATATTTATAATATTTTATAAATACATGTCATGAATTTAAAAAGTATTTTAAGTCCCTTCCTCATGTGACTTCTAACTACATGAGTGTGACCTGGGCAGTCATAAAAACACATCTATAATATTAAAACAAGAACAGTCAGAGCTGTCCCGAGACTCTGAAAACCCCCTTCATTCTTCTCCTGGCATTCTCTATGACCCCCTAGACTCACAGTTTGTACTTGAGCATTCTAATGACTCCCTGGATTCACAGTTTGCACTTTCAATGTGGGAACAGCCCTGGATTCCTTTAACCCTGTTAATGTCCAATTAGACAGTTAATTTCTTTACTGCCCTAAGGACACATGCCAATGGTGAGTTTAAAGTAGTTCTATTACAGGCTTAAGATTCCAGACACCTTACTACTGGTTTTAAAAATGAGTGATAATTGGTTATATCTTAGTGTTCCTATTTAAAAGGCCTGGAACACCAGAGAACTTTAGGAACTTCACCAAGGTTACCAAGAAAGTGACATTCACAACTCTTATATTATGAGCAAATCAAATAATTAAATAACAAAATAAGACCAAGTTTATCACAATCCATGTTATTCACACACATATATATGAAGAGGAAGAGTATGCTTATAATGTTGCCTTCATTTTGAATTTTGTATAAATGGAATATGCATCAAAATTAAGGATTCAATACTATGGCTTGTAGTTTTGAAGACACTTAAGTAAAAGGTTGGACTTTGTAACTATTTCGACTTGCAGTTCTTGCAATAGAGAAAGAGTGAAACTATGTTGTTATCATCACTCATTTCTTGGAAATAGTGTCTATCTACTGTTTGTACATTTGACACCTCACACCCTTCACTCACACCCTGCCCCTAAGGGACCTGATCCGTTTGCAATGGCATGTAAATGACCCTGACACTGTGACCCCCTGAACAAATTCCCACTAGTAAAATTTTAAAAAAAGTCTTGATTTTTACATTTTTTATACTTTAAATCATTGGCTTATATAAGCATTCAATAAACAAATATAAAAGTATTTAAGTATTTAAGCATCTAAGCATTTTGTCAAATATATAATCTCACATATTGGGAATCAAGAATCTTAAAAGTGCATAGCAAAACTATTAAAATATGTACACTGTTTTTATTTGAAACACGAAGAGTCAGCTGCATTCTTATTACTGACATAAGGGAATCTCATAAATAACAGCAGAAGGAATAAAGCAGCATAAGGAATACTGCTATTTTGGTGTAAAAATCTCAAAAGCATATGTCTGATAATATGTTGTTTGAAGGAGAAAATTTTCAGTGTTTCAAAGTATAGTTCAAAACATCTCATAGTAAATACTAAAACAGTATATCAAAAATGAAAAACAAATGGTAACTAAAAATGCACACATTCATATCCACACCCATACCCATAACCATGCCCCCCCACATACATATAAATGTGTCCATGTTGAACACATGTATGGTAAAAACTAAATAACACAACAGTTTATGAATTCATACATTTAAACATTTCTAAAACTCATATTTTATGTCTCAGTGTTAATGATGAGGTAGGATAATACATTTTTTTTTTATTCCTGGTGATTGAGTCCAAGGTTTACCTTCTAGGCCATTGCTCCATTCCCTTCTATATACATTTTAGTTGCAGTTCAGGGTCTCACCAAGTTGCTAAGGCTGGCCTTTTTGCCATTCTGTAGACTCAGCAAGCATACTTATGATCTTCCTGCCTCAGCTTTTTGATCAAAGTATTACAGTCCTGTGACACAAAGATCAACAATGATGATTCCAAACCTAATCAACAGTTACCAAGATGTTGTTATGGATTTTCACTGAATGGTCTTCACTTTGAAGTAATAGTTACAAATCACAGATATAAGATTTCCAAGATATGTATCTTAACAGTTTGGATAAGGGTGCTGTGGATGGAGCTCAGTTAGTTGAATGATGGCCTACCATGCACGAAATTCTGGATTTGATCCCCAGCATTGCCTACACTGGATATAGTGTCAATAACCTGTTATTTCAGCACTTGAGTAGAGGAAAGAGGAAGGTAGGGTATTCAAGTATAGTCTGAAATAGTGAATTTGAAGCCAGTCTAGGCTACTTGACATCCTCTATGACAAAAAGTTAACCGAAAAAATGTCAACAATTTCGTTAAGGAGAAGAGTATGGCTATTTCCCTATTTTGTTCACAAAGTATATAGAACAGGTCTAATACAACTATGAATAGCCAATGTCATTTAAAGTCATTCCATTTTCATATATTCTCTCAATATTGTTTCCTTTATCCTAATGCTATCCTACAAGACAATTGCATTTCATTACAAATCATGTGGTTGATAATGAAGCGTAGTTAAGAAGTCATAACAGGGTTTCTATTGCTGTGAAGAGACACCATGACCATGACAACTTTTCTAGATAAAACATTTAATTGTGGTAGCTCGCTTACAGTTCAGAAGTTTAGTTCATAATTTTCCAGGTGGGTAGCAAGGTGGCATGTAGGTAGACATGGTGTTGGAGAATGGCCCGAAGGTTCTTACATCTTGATCCCTCAGGCAACAGGAAGTGATCTGACTCACTAGGCATGGATTGAACATGTAGAGACCTCAAAGCCTGCCTCCACAGTGACATACTTCCTCACCAAGACCACATGTACTCCAACAAGGTCACCCCTCCTAACAGTGCCACTCCCTTTGAGTGTTGCTTTTTTTTTTTCGTAACACCCAGAAGAATAATAATCAAGGCCTTAACTGTTTCTTACACATGTTAATCATGAACCAATTTTCATTTTTTCCCAGTGGCAATGAATATATCTTATATAATAGTAAGGAGAGCTGAAACTCAGGCTCAGCAGTTTCATTAAAATTTCTGAAATTTCACAACTTCAAATTATTCCTCTGTTTCACATCTCTATCAGGCAGACATATGAGTCAATGTGAATTTAACTCTTCCATTTGGTAATTTTAAATATGCCTATTAAATTTATAAGAGAAAGCTATAAAAAAGAAACTTTATAACAAATGCCTTACATATTTTATCAAAAAGAGTTAATATTTGGATCAATATTTAATAGTTGCATAATATTTGGATAAATTATTGAAACTTTCCTTTGCTCAGTTATTTTAGACAGTATTTCCTAACATGCTGAAGTTTATTTACAGGTTTCTCAATTATTAGACAATTGTTAAAATAGGAAATATGGCTTATTTCTTTTATATTTTTATCTTGGAAATTACTGTGTTGATGATCATACTTTAAATAGTTAATTTCTACTTTTTAAACAAACTAATATTGTCACATTTTTATGGCTGATTTTTTGACATTGTAATAGAAAATCTTTTATTTTCTATAGGTAAAAATGTCTATAATTCCTTTTGTCCAACTGAGACTCTTTGGAACTTTCCACAGTTTATTGGTTAAGATGAATCTGTGAGACCAGTATAAAAGGCGGGTACCAATGCTCATGTTTATTCATTCATATAAATATGTAAAATTCTGTTTATGATGAAGGCAACTTAAAGTGAGTACTCTGACATCATGGAAGAACTGAACAAGTCTTTTTATATTAAGAAATACAGAGAAAACAGGTGTGACTAAGGGTTGAACTGATATTTTAAAATAAAGAAACAGAACAGGTATGGCTTTCTTGTTCTGACTCTACTCTAGGTTGTGGATCATTTTCTGATTTTTTCTTTGCCATGTTGGCCCCAGTAGTCCATGAACAACATAGATGTGTTTAAGTCTTAACTCCTTCTACTCTGTTAAGACATGAAGGCTTCAGAAAATTCAATGAATATGGCATTTTTGTGGTGATCATTATTGTCTAACATAACTAGTCAAAGTAAAACATGACTTTAATCTTTATTAGAATTCTTAAAATAAAATCCATGCCTCACAGAAAGAAATACATTATCCATGAATTTGTATGCTCATATCAAACAACTATACATCCTTTATATATTTTATTATTTGGTGCAGGCTATTTACAATTTTTTTTAACCATAGAAAGGTCAATTTCAATAGTTAGTATGAGATAAAGAAAGTTTGAAGGTTTAGTAATCACAAGAATTTCCCCAAGGTCACTTTCTACATACACACCTCTTTCCATGGTATTTTTTGTAACTGACAGTGTTATAACTGAATCATTCTTTGATCTCTCTATTCTCTTGAGTGTGAGTCACAGTACAACAGAACAAATGATCACATAACTTTTATTAAAGAATTGAAAATATTTTTGATAAGCCTCAATTTATCTCTATGACTCTCCTTCCCTTCTCTACTAAAGATATAATATACCAATTGGAAGGAATATTTTGTCTCCTTAGAAAGAGAGGACACACACGGATACCAACTGTCATGTATTACCAATGGGAAGGCATGAATACTATTACAAAAATCAGTAAACACACATGGGTACACTTTCAGGTCAAATAATAGTTAACAAATGATGAAATATGTTTTTCCTGAAGAAGTCAATCCCATTCCATTAATTGTTATTCACGTATATATGTGTATAAGTATGTGTGTATGTATACATATGTTTGCTATACATAAATATTCTTGAATACAGCCTATTGTGTCAATCTAACACTCTTTATATGCATGTTTTCAGGAAAATTTGGCACTGGATAACCAATGTATGTGCTCATCCCTGGGAAAGGCATTTATCCTATTATTAGCATTCCCTAGTTGTTTGTTTTTGTCTGTGTAGGGTTGAACCCTCAAGGACTGTTCCTTGTCCACGTTCACGTGTTACCTGTTGTCTTCATTGTTTGTTTCATGTGTAGGCAGTCATGTTGATGATACTTTATGGATAAAACTTCTGACATCGCTAGGAGTCAAAATGTTGCAGAAAATTCTCTGATTTCTGGCTTTTCCAATCTTTCTGCCTTCTGTGCTGTAATGTTCCCTCATCCTTAGAATGGGAATGTTTTACAGATGGAGCTGGGTTTTGCCACTGTGTTTTGACTTTTTGTTGTTTTCTGTAGTGAATTGTTTGTTGCAAAGACAAGTTTCCTGATTAGGGTTAAGGGTACAGTTATCTGAGGGTAAAAGAACAATTGCCTTTGTTGTTAGCAATAATGTTGGTTTAATGAAGAAGTGGTTATAGGTTCTTCTCTAATATCTGGTATTTCCCTAGCAGCAATTAATTAGGCAGGTTTTGCATCATCCACTCTTGGAACACAGCTTCCATGAGCTGCCTCACGGAACTCCTCTCCCACTATCTCAATGAAGCACTACAGTTTTTTATTGAAGTATTTTCTGTTATAGGATATTTAATAACTAGGAGATAAACTAAAAACTGTGATTTCCAGGAGTTTGTGAAGGAGTTTTGACAACTTAGAATGTCCCAACTTTAATCGTATTCATTTGTACCTACACCAAATTTAGAAGGTGGTGTAGGAGGTTTCCTTGAGCCCACAAATATCATGGGACCTTGAACTCTGTTTTGAGACAGAGCTCCCAAACATAAAATGTTTGGAAAATTCAATATGGAAAATTGTGATTACAATAATTAAACCATTTGTGATTGAAAATACACCGTTTCGGCTGCCAAACATGAAATCATTATAATTTAATAAATCATTTTAGAGAAATAGAATAAAAACAATTTATAGTAAGAAATATAACATCAGATTGTTTTCATTTAAAATATAATATAACTTATGAAGATGTGACTAACAACATTAATGGTTTACAAAACTAACTAGTGTGCAAAAACTGGAAGAGACCATCAAAGTTAAAAAGAAAATCAGCCAAAAGTTTTCTTTAGGGAAAAGGTGATAATTGTTTCTAGCAGTCTGTAAATAAAGTGTCACCTCCATAGAAATATCATAAAAGCAATCTTCTCAACTCACTCAGTCCTTTTGTATTTCTTTGAGGTCCATGTTTTTCTTCCTGTGATATGAAAATGAGGTGACTTGAGTTTCTTATCTTATATCAGTTTTGGCATTAAAGAGTAGTCAGAGAATAATATCTCTCTTAGATCACATAGCACCACAGAGAACACTAGAAAGGCTTAGGAAATATGCACTCTAGTCCCAACTCTGTTAAAAATTAGAATGGTGTGTGATTTATTCATTGTTTTCAGTACTTAGATGTTATTTTTGCATGAAAAATCTAGGATAAAATAATATAGAAGGATTTCTCCAACTCTACTTTTTAATAAGTTACACAAGCTAAGCCAGGAGTTGTTTGACAAAGGATGGTGCTGGACTATGTTGCTTAGGAAATGTCTGAGTTTTGTGGAGCGATAAAGATAAAAGAAGTGTTAAACAAATTTTCAAAACACAATGTTGTGAGTTTGGGAAAATGTAATCATCACCTGATCAAGAATACAAAATATTCCCAACAATCCAAAGTTTTTATTTATCCTTTTTTATAGTTAGAAACTCTGAGTTGCTTCCGGTTATTCCATCAAAGACTATGTTCTGTCTACTTAAAATTATCTAAAAGTTAAAAGCTGAGAAATAGATCTAAGGTCATGAAGTCCATCTTCAGTGCATGAGCAAGAATTTCAAATTTTTTCACAGTACTTGTTCTCTGATGACCTTTGCATGTCTCTTGATCTCAACTAATTACCATCTATTCCCTGGCTATAGCTTTATAGTTTGACTTTGTTTTATTGCCTGGCATGTTTGCATATTTCTCCATATGCAGGTGTATGTGCATACATATACATGCATATGTGTGTATGTGTGTGTGGTTGCCAGATGAATGTGTCTGGTGCCATTCCTCATAAGTTATCAAGGTATCTAGCTTACTGTTTTTTTTTTTTGTTTTTTTTTTTTTCTGTTTTTGTTTGTTTGTTTGTTCATTGATTTTTCGAGACAGGGTTTCTCTGTGGTTTTGGAACCTGTCCTGGAACTAGCTCTTTTAGACCAGGCTGGCTTCAAACTCACAGAGATCGGCCTGCTTCTGCCTCTGGAGTGCTGAGATTAAAGGCATGTGCCACCACTGCCCAACTTTAGCTTGCCAATTGAGATAGCCTAAGTTTTCAGCCTGAGAATCTCACTTTGGTCATATAGCTTGGTCCACAGACATGATTTTTCAGACTTTTTCAAAAGGATTTCTAGTATAGATAATGTCCTGAACGTAAAAATGCCTAGAAACACAGTCTTCTTATTTATAAAAGGATCAAAAATTACTTTTAAATTCAACTAAATAAGCTACCTTGCATGCAAGATACTATTCTTTCAGTGATTATCTGTGGGATCAAAATTTGATAGATGATAAATCAAGTATATTTAGAATTTAACTGTGCAATCCTAAAATTGAGCCTAAGCTGTAAAATATGTAAGAGATAATAAATATTAATATTTTATAAACATGTCACAATCTTCTCAAATGCATGGATTTATTTTACAATAGCAATAATGTTTCAAGAAGTTATAATAATATTAAGAAATTCAAAAATTTCTATGAAGTTCTAGATTATAATGACAGCGCTGGCAGAAACTGCATTTTCATATGACTCATCCCACCAACACAAAAGAAGTTCCATAAACAAAAAGTACCTTTCTTGTTCTTCTGGGAGGAATTAGTAGAGATTTGTGGGAAAATTTTTAGTTTGCTCTGACAGTCTAAATACATATTTCTCTGGGAAAAATGGGCTTAACCAGTGCTTTTCTTAAATAAATTTATTTCAATTAAAATTACTTGGGATCATTAAGTTTTTGTTTCAAAATTACAAGATCAAAAGTACAACAAAAACTCTCCTCAGATTAAAAAAAATTCAAATCCTTGCAAAGTATAAAGGGTGTGGTTTTCTTATCTCCCTGGATTTCAAAGCTTCTTTCTTGCTTGACTGTCATGGAATCTCCCTTGATTTCTCTCTGTCCAGGGATTGGACTCTGCGGAGCTACCTGGTTCTTAAAGGAGGCACAGGAATTAGTGACTACTTTCAGGAAACTGATTCCTTTGATGACACCAAAAAGAGGACCCAATTATTAGAAAATTTACAAATTAGATGGCAGAACTCTTAGGTAAATGACATGTTTAATGTCAAATGTATTACACGGTGTTACATCTTCAATATTTAATTTACAATATTAGTTTTACCCCGAATTTTCTCCAAATTCTTAATGCTATAATCATTATTCCTTTTGAGCTCAATCATTTGACTAAAGCTGACATGGAATCACATCCATGCTTGGATCCCCATAATCAATACCTGTTGAAATTCAGATCACATTATTTTATTGTTCTGTTTATTATAATGTCACTTGTTACTCATCTGCCTCTTTCTTGCTAAATATATGTCTCATTGTCATCAATAAATCCACTCAATGGACAATATCAGGTAAGAGATAGTGATAATAATCTGGCTGAGAAAAGATCAGTTGTGAAGTGCTCTTTGAACAGCCAAAAAGACTTTTCCAGTCTATGCCCAATCTGTTTAACCAATCAACACCCTTGTCAATGTTTTATTTGTTGTTTTTCCTTTGAGTATTTTTATTTGTTTGCTTTTTTGTTTGTTGTTTGGCCCTAATCTGGAAGGAAACAAAGTGCTCCCACACTGAGAATCTCCATGCCACAAGCTGAACTCACAGCTCTTCCTGACTTCTAGTTCAGATTGAGAGATCAGCTAGGGGGAAAAATCTTACCTTAATTATATATTTTTTGTTCATTTGCTGAAAGATGATAGACATAAATTGTTTAGCAGATGATCTGGTTCCTGTCTTCTTTTTACACCTTTATATCTCACTTCTTTAACTCTAAATCTCAATGTTTTCATCGCTGTGTTGTAGCATGAAAGCTGATTTGAATGTCTCAGCAATCTTCTCCAGTATTTCTCCTATAGATATGTACATACGCTACGATGTCTGAACCATCACTTCTTAATTCCAATATTATATCTTGAGAAGACCTGCCCTATGTAAAGGGGGGCAGACTGTCTCCCAGCCTAAGAAGGAACCAACACATCCATTCCTGTGTAAATTCCTGAGGTGTTTCAAAGTCTTTCTGAGGTGGACTTCTCTTCTGAGCATGGGTGCATTTGCACATTTCTTCATGGTCATCACTCTCTACAGACTTCAAAGAAATGTTTCATTTTATTTTGTTATTTCCTCAGTAAATGTACAAATATCATTGTGCCATATTAAATGTGTTTTGATAGTTAAGCACTATACATACACATGTGTCATTGACAAAATAAATTTTGTGCCTTTTCTTAATAGTAGGATGCTAAATTACAAAAATTGAGACAAATTCCAACTACGTCGATTCTTTAATACATATAGGCTGTTGTTAAATATTTATCAAATTATTATTTCTGGATAAACTCAATTAGTGAAAAACTTAAGCTCAGAATATTTTAGCAAAGAAAGTGTTAAGAATATCTGATTTATCAAATAAAAACTGTAGAAATTGTGACTGCAAATAGATTCTGAATTTTCAGCAAATATTTTGCTAAAAATTCACTGATATTTTTTCAATGAAGAAAATTATTCTGCCATGTAACTTATTTTTCTTCCTTAATTACAATTTTACACTCAAAGTTACAAAAATGATCAGTGCACATTATGAGCAAATTACTTTCCAACTTCATCTTAATTAATGGGGTTATTTTTGGAGACAGCAGAGCAGCAGTACACATAGCTCAAAGAGCTTTGATATTTATATTTCTATCACTCCTCTTTTAACTAAAAATGAAGATTTTATTTCCTCTGAATTTGTCAAAATCAGGGCTCGCTTGGGCTCCAACTTAGTATTCTAAGCTTTATGGTAGAGCAAAAACTTTGTAGCTGAGCACATTAGAGGTTCATAATGGCTAAGTCAGCAGACCTTTAACTATCGTTATAATGAAGGGCACCCCGAGCAGAGAGATCATGCTCACAGAAAATCCTCCACAGAGATATCTTCAAGCTAAAGAGGAACAAGAGATGCTGATTGGCACTTTGTTACTTGAATGGTCGCCCACTGATGAGGTAGAAGGACATTAAGGATGATTTTAGCACAGTCTAAAATCTTGCCATTGCCAAACTTACAGCAGAGAAAGGAGTAATGTCATTTGTAAAATATGCTCAGAATCATGAACGCTTGCTTTCTCAGATGCTAGGACATATTCTTCCTTCTACTTATTACGGACAAAATACCCTCTTTATCACTGTGGCTCCTGCCTTGCACTGCTCAAGACAAACGAAGGGATAATCTTCATTTATATTCAGCACATTTTTTCCCTGGCCTTGGTACAAGAATGTAAATGTGTTTTATTAAAAATTAAAAACATTGGTTTTACTTTCCATCAGAATGAAAAGTGAAGTTTCATTCTCATCTTCAGCCTCGTGTTCTCAGTACCATCCTTCTTGTATTGTCCCCCAGACACCACTATTAACAGATAGACTGCAATTCCCGGAGCCTTTAAATTATGTCTGCCCTTGGTGAACTCTCAGTCATGAGATGGTAACAGAAGGCAAAGGACTTTCAAAGGACAGCAGAGGAGATGCTGTCGTCCCCTAGGAATAAACCTTTTCTCCATCTTGTGTCAGAATGAGTCTGTGGAAAATATAGGTGGTGTCTTATCATTCCGCAGCACATGGCTCTTAGAAGTCAAGGAGGCCACCGCACATGGAGGAAAGCTCACAGCCCCAAGGATAACAAACACCACAGAATCCAACACACTGTTAAAAATAAAAGTGACAATGTCTACTTTCCATGGAATGCCTATGAAACTGTATACTGGCTTACAACGGCTTGCCACAGCCGCTACATTTCTGGCTCCCATAGGATTTTGCAAAGCAGAGCACATGGACGCGTAGTTGCCAGAACTGGCTTTTCGGGGATGCATGGTTTGCAATTTGAAGGTTAAATTACTTTCAAAGAGACTTGTTGAAGCTGTTCTTCTCACTGCCATGAACTGGTGGAACTGTCTGACCTTTGTAAGTGCAAGTCAATATTCACGTTTTCAGAGGGGTATTGGAGGAGACAGCTTCAGTTCTATGGAGAAACAGTTTGCCACAGGCACATTGTGACTGGAGAAGGGGAGTTGGTGAACATGAAAGACTTCTACATTAAACCACACAGTGTCTTTTATGCAGCTTGGAATTTTATCTGGTTTTAGTTGTGACAGTGCCTACTGGTCACACTAAATGGCAAAAGTGTCATTTTGAAGTAACGAAGAGAGACTGTGAATGAAGCCTGTTCCGTTAACTCTTCCCCTTTTATCCACTCAGGTAGCCTTTCCTCTTAAATATTACATCTTTCAAGGCAGTCACAAATGGGCATAATTATTATTAAGGTTATGAGTAACTCTTTTCCTCTAGGTAAGATCAAATATTGGATTGAAATTTTAATCAGTTTGGGAGAGAAGATTATAGATTTCATTTTTCTTTTTGTGCTTCAGTTCCTATAAAATTTAAAATGAGAATAATTTTCAATGAAGGAATTATCAATAACATATTCATAAAATGCAAATAAGAAGAGAGGTTTTAGGGATTTCCTGGTAAATCAGCATGTAAAATTGTTTGTTATGAAGCCTAGCAAACAGAGCTACATTTCTGGAACCCACATTTGGTATAAGAAGAGAACTCTCTTGGGAAAGTCCTAGCTGGAAGACCCACCCCACTACTCTCCAAAAAAAATCCTAATATGATGGAGGAAGGTCATTGGTTAATTAATGAAGAAACTGCTTGGCCCTGATAGGTTAGAACATAGGTGAGTGGAGTAAACAGAACAGAATGCTCGGAGGAGAAGGAAGTGAGGTAAGACGCCTCAGACAGACTCCATAGCTCTCTGCTCTCTGGGGCAGACGCAATGAAGCTTCGACCCAGGATGGACGTAGGCTAGAATCTTCCCAGTAAGCGCACCTCGGTGCTACACACATTAATAGAAATGGGTCAAGCAGTGTTTAAAAGAATATAGTTTGTGTGTTGTTATTTCGAGGCATAAGGCAGCCAGGAGCCGGACTGCAGGAACACAGCCCGCAGCTCCCTTCAACACTAATATAATAAAAAATTACAGCAAAACCAAACCAGACAAATAACTCTTCACAATTGGTTTCAGTTTTGTTGGCTTTCTCAAGTTAGTTAAATATCACTAAAATTTACAGTCATAATTAATGACATCATAGGTATTACTTAATTAAAAATATACTAGTAGTCTTACTGATTGAAGGTTAAGTATATCATTTGGCTACTAATTTTAAGGAGTACATGATATATCTTATTATTTTGACTATCAGTATATGGTGAGTAATGGATTTCCTGAAACATTTCCATACATAATTTTCTATTCTCTGCTTTGATCAAATTCATTTCTCCTCCCTTATATTCCTCTTATTTCTTGATGTTTTTCTTCCTCCATAATCATTTTTCCTGCTTGAAGATGCAATATATTTGAAGAACAAAGGAAAACTTGATAATTATTTCAGTGCTGTGGGTACCACTAGTACTTCATTAACTCTAACACAGTTTTGATTGTATTTGATAGAACTGAGCAAACAATGTAATATACTGATATTGGTTTCTCATGGTGGAAATGTGGTAGGGAATAATGGGAGAAATAAAATTATCGAGTCTGGTTTAATATTACATACAAACATACACTTTATCTTGAGAGAGAAATGAGCAGAGGAAAAGTAAAAACATATGTACACTTTGATTCACAGCAAAGCAGAGAAATTTGGTAAAGTTGCTATTCCAGGATTCTAGATGGAGTACTAAATTGAGGCTTACATTAGGTAAAAAGAAAATAATTTTTATTTGGGGGGGTTATTTGTATGTGTACATGTTTTCTATAAAGCTTCTTTGAGGGTTCAGTCCTACTTGATGGTTTTTTTCGTTGTGGTGACCATCTTTTCTTTTTCTTTTTTTTTTTTTTTGAGACAGGATTTCTCTGTAGCTTTGGAACCTTTCCTGGAACTAGCTCTGTAGACCAGACTGGCCTTGACCTCAGAGAGATCCGCCTGCTGCTGCCTCCTGAGTGCTGTGGTGGCCATCTTGCTTAGCAACTCTCACTTCCTCTTGGCAGATATGTGCACCTATACAGTTGTATATATATATATATCATACATACACACATATGTGTATATACCACATGAAATTGAAATTGTCAAAGTGACCAAAAAGTGGCATTAGTAAAGTAGTAGAGTAAGTTATAAGGACTTTTTAATTATTTATTATTTTGTTTTTCGAGTCAGAGTTTCTTTGTGTAGTTTTGAAGCCTGTCCTGACACTAGCTCTGTAGACCAGGCTGGCCTCAAACTCACAGAAATCCACTGGTCTCTGCCTCCCAAGCTCTGGGATTAAGGCATGCATGACCACTGCCCAACTAAAAGTACTTTCATGGCCCAATTTAGAGCACATTATTGTAATTAATAAGCAATGGCATAAATAATATCATTCCAAACAGTTAATTTATAGAAGCAATTTAGGTTTCGTAAGTGCATGGAAGCATAAGCTATGTATGTATGTGTGAAAGTGTGTGTTTATATGTGTGTGGATGAATGGATGTGTGTGTGAGAGAGAGAGTAAAAGAGATAGAGAGAGATTTGATCCCAAGAAAGGAACAATTCTACCATTTATAAAAATGTGAACTGAATCACAGTTGCATATTGAAACTAGATGGAAACAAAAGGATAAACATTCATGTAATCCTTAATAGCAGCACATGCAGAAACTAAAACTAGAACAAACGGTCATGATCAGGGACTGGAGAGCATGGGAGAAGGGGCAGACAGCATTTAAAAAATGACAACAGGCTTATAAACCTGTACCAACTCTTGGTTAGAGAATGCACATGGTGTGGATATCTATTTGGTTACACAGATTTGTATACTTGGAGTTTGCTAAGAAAGTACATTTTAGTACTTTCACTAGAAAGCAGTGATCATAATACATGATAGAAGCACTATATTGATTGTGGAGATAATATAAAGTAATGCAAATTAAAATACTGTGTTGGTGGGTAATCAGGAGTATTGACACTAGCCTATAATTCTTGTGGGTGGCTCTATGTGGCCCCATTGGCCAATAGCTCAACACACATAACACGTTCCAGGTACTGGGATTTATATTTTCTGGAATGTCATGTCTACTTGTAGTATTCCACCCCAGTTATAAGATAACACCACAAAACATTTCTTTTTATGTGTGTATATTTTATGGGATCATATTGTGGAAGATACAACATACTTGGGTATGACACGGAGGCATTAAGCTGGTACCCACCTGGATGCTTCATTTTTCCTGGCCACTGTTCGTCATGCTAGAGGACAAAAGTGAGATAGAGCCGGCAACCAACCATAATTAGCAGAGCTGTACGGAAGGTTCCTGCAGTCTCTTCCACAAGCTGCCATGAAGAAGCTTCCATAGCTGCTGCCCGTGGGCTTGAAAGCTCAGTGGTGGGCTAGCAAGCACAACACAACTGTGGGCTACATGGTGGATTTAGGGATTTGGCTCCTACAAAAAGGCTTAGAGAAATACAATAAAGACAGATTCAGACAGAAAAAAAAAATCTCTAAATGGGTTACAGTGCCCTTAAAAAAATATAAGTATGCTTAAAGAAAAAATGGTTATAAGCAGTTATAAAAAGAAATAAATAGTTTCAAAAAGTAAAACAAAATATTTAATGAGACAGTAAAAGAAATATGAATAAAGTCATGTAAAGATGGGAAATTCACAGGGTGTCTGGATCCTACATGTTATTGTGTTGATTCTGAATTTTCTGATTGACAAGAGGCAACTGCTGGAAAACATGGGACTGGAAGATAGACTGGTAAAAATACCAACCTAAATATTTTAAAAATGCCTTAACTTTAAAACATCAGTCAAAAAATATTTGTAAAATGGAACTCTACAGAGTAAGTTCCAGAACAGCCAGAGATACACAGGAAAACCCTGTCTCAAAAAAAACAAAAAAAAAAAAACAAAAAAAAACAAAAACACAAAACAAAAGATGCATTGCTTTGTGGAATCGGTTTTACTTTTGTTTCCACAGGAAACAAGAGGCTATGGATTCATTCCAAGTTAAGGTGGATCAGCTTTATTCAATAGAGACCTTCTGAACCTTGAAAGGTGGTATCTATTAACAAAGATTATAACAAAGGACTAATCTTGGCCATTAACTTAAATTTTCTCAGAACCCTTAAAGATACTTCATCCACAAACAGAAGAACTCAGTTTGGAGAAAATGATGTCTGTGTTCCCAAGAATTGGGGGATATGGATGGTCTTTGTTTATTTGGCAGGATATAGGTGCTTGTTTTAATAATGGAAATATAGGAATATAGAATAAAAATAACTATTAAATTCCAAATACAAATTTAAAGTTAATTTTGCTAAACTGTATTTTTGTTTCTATTCTTATTTAAAGAATTTTTGTATATTGATACATATTTAAGGTTTTTTACTATGATGTAAATATGTTTCTTCTTCTGATTTAGTTATTTTTATATATTGATACATATTTAAGGTTATTTTTCTTATACTGCACAACTGTTACTATTTTTGCTTAAGTTACTACCTATACAGCTCATACCGATAGCTTGTTTCATTACGAAATATGAAGTTTTAGTCCTTAACAACTATTCAAAATAATAAAAAATACAAGCTAATAGTCACCCATATCTACCAAACTTATAGTCATCTTATTTATTTTTTGAAGGCAATACAGAGCTACATTTCAGATAGATAATCTTCCAACACTTCAAAACCTACAGAATGACACTTAAAATGTATCAATAATTTACACTTTTCTCAACATGAAATGCAGCTGCTCCTGATAGCACCATTTACTTCAAAGAAGATGATGGACATCAAAGAAACTCTTGGAATTTGCTTTCAATGTGGTAAAGTTAGCCATTTAGTCCAGAAACTGCTCTTGCCTGGAATGCTTGACAGTATGATGGACATGCAAGACCCACAGAAATGTGACTGATTGTCATTGCCAAAACAAGGCAGGATGGTTCTTCTAGTTCTTCTTCACAGCCTAGGCAGTTTGGATGCTCACCTTACTAGACATGGATGAAAGTAGGTGGTCCTTGGACTTCCCACAGGGCAGGGAACCCTGATTGCTCTTTGGGCTGAGGAGGGAGGGGGACTTGATTGGGGGAGGGGCAGGGAAATGGGAGGCGGTGGCTGGGAAGAGACCGAAATCTTTAATAAATAAATAAATCAATTAAAAAAAAAAGAAGAAACTTCGAGATATTCTACAATACACAGAGGAAAGCAAATGACAAATGGCCAGTATACATGGGACAGTCTTTCACATTTCATGCTTCATTGAAAAGTCTTCTAGATAATATGGGCTTGTAGAATGAAAATGAGTAACTCTATATGAATCCAAGTGTTTCTTTCATTTCTAGTTTTGATAGTTGTTTGCAATGGTACTTCCTATCTACTCAGGTAATATTACATCCTCCTGGAGTAGTGATGGAAGTGAAGACTAGATAGTTATAATTATAGTTTTCCTTACTTATGATAAAAATAAGGTAGATATGAAACGTTAGGTTCACAAAGATAGAATAAATGATAGAATATTTTCTTTAATTTTGTCAAATACAAATGTAATATTGTTATTGTAATTCTTGCTTGACAACTATTTTGTTATATGCAATTTTACTATTGACGTTAAAACCTTTCTTTTTGATTAGACAAAAAGGGGAAATTATGTGAGATATATCTCTCTATGCTGTCAATATATTTTGTTACCATTGGCCTATAGACCGGCAGAATAGATTCAGGCAAGAAATCCAAACATAGATATAGGGAATAAAAGAGTGGAATCAGATAGATGCCAGCAGTTGCTGGAGAAGAAAGATGTGAGGTAACAAGTCATAAGCCTTGTGGTAAAATATAGAATAATAGAAATGGCTTATTTTAAGTTGTAAGGGCTAGTTAATATTAAGTCTTAGCTAATAGTCCAAACAGTCTGTAATTAATATTAAGCCTCGAAGTGGTTATTTGGGAACTGTAGGTGGCCGAAAAACCTCCAGTTACAGCCCTATTGAATGTGAAAGTATTTTTACCAATATCTGATAGAGGAACAAGTCCAAAATTCAAATTACTACGTACATTTCCTTTTTCGGAGTACATATAGATATATGTGTCAAACTACCAAATGTGTTTTTAAAAAGGGCTTATGTACATAGTCCAACCAAAATACTCCCAAGTTGCTAAACAATTTCCTTCGATTACCTGCCTCCATTATGTAAATGCAGCCCTATGACTAAGCTATTTCCTAATTGTCCCATCTTTGTGAGCAATCATACTGAGTATTAGATTCCAAAGGATGAAATTTGAGGGCATCGCAGCATTTAGAACGTAGTGAGCTAAATGTGAATCCATTGGTGTGTGTGAGTAATTATAAAACAACAACAACAAAAAAAAAACCAAATTTGGAAAAAAAGTTGTTTTCCTTTTGAAAATACATAAGTTCAAAAAGACAATTATATATCAAAGAAAATATAGATTGAAAGTCAGTATTTTGCAACTGCCATAGCAATAACAATCATAAAAATTCCTGAATATAATATTAAAACATCAAAGAAAATGTCTTTGAGGCATTGGTATTCATGCAGCCTTTAAAAGAGCACTTAATAAATTATTAATTATAGAAAATGTGCTTTTTAAAGATAAAGTTAGAAAACTTTTTAACTAATGGACTAAAATTAACTTCAGCCACAGTGTAATAGATTTACATTAATTGTTCTGTAAATAGGTAAACTTGTCACTCAAATGTTGTTTTCTCCTAAATGCCTTAATCTTAAACACTGAAGACCAACAAGGCAATCCAAATAGTCATCTTGTAAAATAGTCAACAGTAAACTTTTTAAAATGTCAATATTATTATGATTTTTTTAAATAGAGCAAAATATCTTAGAGAGTTTATAGTTCAAGGAGTCAAAACACATGACAGCTGACTGAAATGAATAGATTTTCTTTGCCTTTTAAATTCTAGTTTATGAAAGATATTATTGGCATATTTTTCACTCAGTAGAATTTAACATACACCATTTATTATGTAAAATATTGTATCAGTGGTAATTGTGGCTTGTATGGCAAATTCACTTTGACTAAAGATGATATTTCTGTTCCCGATAATTATTGTTTCTTGCTGAATTAATTAGAAAGAAAAGCGTCACAATACTGGCAGCCAATTCGAAAATAGTTTGGGGGGAGCATGTGCAGCTGAAAAAAATTACTCAGAGTTGATACATAGGTGTAAAGTTGTGTCTTCAAATATTAAACGGGCTCCAGCTGTAGATGAATAGAAACAGGAGAAGAGAATCCTGGGAAAATGACAAAATTCCATTACAGAATGGTATCAAATGGTCAAACAAAAAAACCCTTAGAATATAAATATTAAAGATAAAACAATGGTTTATGAAAAGAGTTGTCAAAATTTGGGAAAAATATAAAAGTTAAGTTTTTTTGTCTTTTCTAAACACCAACCCCATAAACGATGAAAAAGTTTTTTTATCAGTTTTAATGCATAGCATTAAATGTTAGATTTTCTGTGATAGTATATTTATTTGTGAAGGACTGATAAAACATAGGTCTGTTCATGCACAATTCCAGTTATACTAGAAGGATGAGGTTTTCTAGTTGCAAAAACTCTGTTAGTCTGTTAGGCAGAATAAAGAACATCTTAAATTTTTAGTTTTTTTTTTTTTTGTCTGTTTGATACTTTGGTTATCCTTCCCCTTCACTGTATTTTCAACCTCCATACATGCTTATCAGTGTTGTTGCACATTTTAGCTTTTTCAACCATGGCATAAAGAATAAAAATAAAAATAAAAATAACCCTACTCTGCCTATAGAGACATTTACTTTTTGGGCTTTTCTTGATATATAGCAGTAAAGTTGTATCTTCTTCAAAAATTTAAAGAACTCAAGCTGGAGATGAAGGAAAACAAGAGGATCAATCTTCAGCATCCTGTCCTCCCTAGAAATTCCTTTCACACAAGATGCACACCACCCTACTGCAGCAAATTGATCAAGATACTCAAGACCGATAGCTCATCTAGAACATTCAGTCGGCAAAAACATTCCCTTTTCTTCCTTACCCTGTAAGGATCTGTTAACAGATCAATTATTTTTTTCTTAAAATGAAAGAAAAAGCAAACTGAGTGGCAATTTCCCTGCATATCCCCATTTTTTCATTTCTTTTGCTTCCGTTAGGTCTTGCCTTTTTACTCTCTGCTATAGATTCTGTCCTTGTCTGACTCCTTAAATATGTGTCTAAATTGTCTGGTATTTACTAAATCTGCTTTGGATAGTTTCTGCATTTTTGGTGAATACTAAATCATCACCAAGTAGCTTCCCTAATGATTTCAGTTCACTGTAAGACAGCATACAGATGCCTAAAACCAAAGATTCTAAAATTGTGTATACCCTTTAGTGTCTCCTATGCTACTGGGATTATTCTACTTCCCTGAAAGAAATCTTCAAGGTTAATTTACAGAAGGAATTTGCTTATTGACCTCTGCATACATGCTTTCATTGTGTCATATACATTGGCCCAGAATTTGCTGACACACAGTTTGGAATTACAGCTACCATTTTTCTATATCAGCCTAAAAAGTGGGGGAGGGAATATAGATTGGGTCACAATGCTTAATTTATTTTCCTCTTATTTACTAATAAAATCAACATTCCTTCAATTTACTTTTCTTTGCTCATTCTTTTTATACTTTTTAAAAATTTTATATATGACACTATATTTACATTATTTTCTTCGTCTGTTCCCTCCCTGTAGCTCTTCCCATTTCTCCATGCACTTCTTGTCAAATTATTGGCCTCATATTATTTAATTATTATTGTTCCATATATACCTATTCATATAAAGTTAGAGATACAACACACTGAGCTCATTTAGTTTTGCTCATATATATGTGTTTAGGGTTGACTGCTTGGGATTGAATATTTAATATGAAAATAACTTTCCATCTCAGCAGCCATTAATTGATTATAGCTCTATTTATTTTATTTATTTATTTATTTATTTATTTATTTATTTACTTATGATATCTGTCTCTTCCCTGCCACCACCTCCCATTTCCCTCCCCCTCCCCCATCAACTCCCCCTCTCTCATCAGCCCTAAGAGCAGTCAGGGTTCCCTGCCCTGTGGGAAGTCCAAGAACCTCCCACCTCCTTCCAGGTCTAGTATGGTGAACATCCAAACAGCCTAGGCTCCCACAAAGCCAGTACCATTGTTCTTGACCTCTCAGCAGTCCTCATTGTCCGCTATGTTCAGCGAGTCCGGTTTTATCCCATGCTTTTTCAGACCCAGGCCAGCTGGCCTTGGTGAGTTCCCGAAAGAACATCCCCATTGTCTCAGTGTGTGGGTGCACCCTTCGCGGTTTTGAGTTCCTTGCTCGTGCTCTCTCTGGCTCTTCACCTGGCGGTGCAGCCTTGTGTGAGACCTCCTTCCCATTCTCGTTGGCTTGTCAATGGCTGTTATCATTGTTCAGGTCTTGTTCAGGCAACTGTGCTACTGAGATTTCATGGATACAGCTTCTCTGTTATGTAAAGGAAAGCTGACAGTAGATGTCATTGACCTCTGGCTCTTACAATCTTTCTGCCTCCATTTCTGCAATGTTTACTGAGCCTTAGATGTTTTGTAAATGAGTCCGTTATGGGTGGATAACCATGGTTTTCAGTATTTTTGATTAGCGGTGTCTTTCTGTAATAATGTCAATTAGCTGCAAAATAAACTTCTTTGATAAGTGGTCATATCTATACTTTTTTTTTTTTCTAGAGATTCGGATATAGGATCCCCAGATATAATCCCATCAATGGATGGCAAAGTAGCATATTTGTCACCAAGCCTGACAACCTTAGTTCCATCCTCAGGACCTACATAGTATAAAGAGTTAATGGGCTTTGTGATGTTCTTTGAGCTCCACGTGAGTGCCATAATACACCCCCCCACACACACACACGCACACACGTGCACACACAGGTACACATACTACACACACTTGCAGAACTAGATAAATAAGTAATAAATACTTCTCAGCAAAATAAAAGCATGAAAATTCTTAAAATTCTACCACTTAAAATGAAATATATTACAAGGACAATGGTTGACTTAGCATATTAAAGTTATTCACTGTAACTGAAGTTAACAGAATATAGGAAATTTTAATATGGTCATTTCAATTAATTTTAAAAAACATTTAAAAAATCAATAAATTTTTATTATGTCCCCTTCATGACTAAAAAAAACAGAAAGCATAAAATATTAAAAAACAATAAAGCTTCTTCAACAATATATAGGAAACTATAAAAACCCACTCTAAACCATCTCAGGTAAATGAAAAAATACCTAGCTAGATCAGTGGCACTTTGCCATAATCCTAGAACTAGGAAAAAGAAACAAGAGAATCAAGAGTTAAATGCCAGTTTTAGCTAAATAGTGAGTTTTTAAGCCAGTCTTGAAACCATTTTGAATTGAGATTTTGTCCCAAAAATATGTAATCAACAGCCACAATAAAAGCAAATAGAATAATAACCAGAATCAAACAAAAAGAAAAATGATACCTTTAAGGTCAGGAACAAGATAATAATATTATTTAAAAAAAACATTGTGTTTAAGACTGTATTTAGTTTTTGCCAGGTCAATTAGTCAAGGCGAAAAAGAATGAAAGCAAGGAAGGAAGGAAGGAAGGAAGGAAGGAAGGAAGGAAGGAAGGAAGGAAGGAAGGAA
>JABTXL010011977.1:5076496-5148713 GCA_025134845.1 Neodon shergylaensis | reverse complement strand
TCTATCTATCTATCTATCTATCTATCTATCTATCTATCTATCTATCTATCATCTATCTATCTATCTATTGAGACGTATAAATATATTATATGTAATTATAAATGAATAGGAAATAATATGATTCTCTGTGAACTTATTCATTCCTCTTCCCCACTACCTTGAATTATATTGCCCTTTCTTCCACAATTAATAGCCCCTGCCATTTTATCCCCAGATTCCCACTTCTTGTCGACCTGTATCCTGCCATTATCCTCTCTAGCCCTAACCACCCATAATCCTTTCTTTCCTGTTTTCTGATGTTATTACAACCCATAAAATTTCAAAAGAAGATTTGGAACTAGGAACCATATGTTAGAGAGATCATGAGATATTTGTGTTTCTTGGTCTCCCCTCAATATTATCTTTCTAGTTTTTACAGCTGAATGTTCTTCCATTGTATGTATGTATCACATTATCATTTACAATTAATTAAGGACACTTAGATTGTTTAACTTTTAGCTATTTTCTCTTTTATGTTTTAATGAGAACAAACCTTATGAATCACATTGTTTCATTTTAACCCTTTACAATGCCTTGTTCCCCTTCTTTGAGGTAAACTTCTGCTATGAGTTTCACAAATGTTAGCTGATGATATCCATTTGACCATTGTTCTGTGTTTGAATTTGCATCATGTGATCTCTACACATACAACCCCCTACACATGCATCATTGGTGCACTCGTTTACATCAATTCCAGGGGACTTCAGTTCTTCATGCTTGTTCCCCTCCAACAGCCTTTTGCTCTTACCTGCAGCATTTTCTAACTTCAGCTGATATCGTGGGTATTTTCTATAGAACCTGCGTTCTACTGTGACAGCTTTTCCATATGATGTCCATAAACACTATGGATAGGTAGTTGCAAATATGATATTTAGCTAAAGTTGGCTGCATATGAATTACTTTAATCCCTTAAGTCTTCATGGGTATAATCTATATTCACTGTCAAAAATGTTTCTCTGAAAGAATAATTTTTGCTTAGTAGAACTACTGGTGATGCTAATAAAACTTTTTTACCATATAAGGGACTGGAAAGACTGCTCAGTGATTACATGTGTGTATCTCTCTTGTCGAGGACCTAGGTTACATCTCTGCACCTTCATTGTCAGTTTGCAACTATTTATAAATCCAGCTCCAAGAAAGATCCGATGCTTTTGGCCTCTGATGACACCTACACTCACAGGTACCAACCCAAAAACATGTGCACATCCACATAACTAAAATATGAAATAAGAAAATTTCTCAAGATCTTATATCTCAATGGGAACTTGAGTTTGCTTCCAGGAATGTTTATATTTCCAGGATAATGCAATAATTTGAAAACTTTCTTGTATATTTGATTATTTCTCCACCATATAGCTTTAATTTCTCTTTATCCACTGAAGGATGGATATATTTTAACAACCTTGTTTGAGACCATTTAAGCAGTATATTTTGTTCCATATTGTTAGCAATACTACGTTCTTCATAAACAATCATAATTCCAATCAATATTTCTTTTCTGGTCACCATTTTGTAGTATTTCAATATATTTTGTATCTCAGAAATTAGAAAATACTATATTTATATATATTGTAGTATCGTAGATGAAGAAAGATGATGCAGAAATATCAATTGTAAAGTTCCAGATTACTTTGACATCTAAAAGAAGTACCTTCTGGTAAAGAAGTTAATTCATTTAAGGGGCTGTCACCAACTGCTGTGGCTTAGCTAGCAGGAAGATTTCTTCAAATTGTGTCTTAGTATATTTAATATTATACATGATAATTTTGTTTTTTAAAAGCCAAATTACAAGGCATGGGTACTTTATATTCAGCATATTTAATGCATGTGTCAGTTATATCATTATCCATAAGCATTAGTTTCTTCTAAATTGTAAGTAAAGAAGGCTGACACTCAACCACTAATTAAGTCATTGTCTAAAGGATTTTTATTTTGTTGAAAGATGTCAACGTTCATAATATGTTCTATCTTTTAGTGGATTAAAGTTAGAAAAACATAAAGAATGATATTAAGTGCATGAATAGTTTTCTTGATATTTCTCATTTTCATAAATGTTCAAATGAAATTTGCATTTTATTTAATATAAATGAAACATAGTACTTAGTATTTAGTCACTTATTTAAGAGTGTATTGTTTTTCCCATCATGTGACATCTTATAGCAGATAGAAATTTTCAATTTGTTTCTTACTAAATAGAAATAAAGGAGATGGTACTTGGTGCTAGAGAGATGATTCAGTAATTGAGAGAACTGCCACCTTTTATAGAGGATATGGGTTCAGTTCCCAGCACCTCCATGGCAGCTAACAACTTCTAACTCTAGTTCCAGGAGGTCCATCACCCTCATCTAGTTTTCACGGACACATAGTGCACACACCCACACACACACACACACACACACAAACACACACATGAATATGTAGATAAAAATGTACCATACACATAAACTAAAATAGAAATGTAAAAATAGGTAGTAATCATGAAAATATTCATGTAGGTTACACATAGAAACATAAAGTCATAAGATTCCTTAACAAATTAAACAAATGACTATCTCTTCTGCATATATGATTTGAAAGAAAATGAGTACCTAGATGTGTGGCTATAATGTTGCTGGTATTATGAGATCCTGATTCATTACCTACATGCATATAAATTTTCCCAGAGTACACACTCTTCATACTCTAAGAGGCAAAACATGATTTAATTTTTTTCTCTAAGCACTTGCTAGAATTGCATGACTGAGAATTCCAGATGGAAAAGGACTACATCCAAAATTGCTCATAAATGGAATTCCACCAACCTTTGAACTAATTTTTGAGTAGGGAGTAGGGCTGAGCAGGAGTCAGGAAGTCGCCTGGGGGATCTGAGAAATATTTACACCTCCTGCTTCACCAACAGTGACAGCAAAACAAATCACTGATACATTCAGAAGGCATGATAGAAACACATTAAAATGAGAAGAAGTTAAAAACAACTGTTCAGATTGCCACAGAACAAAATATTTTAAGAAAACTTTCCATTTGTCTTATTCTTTTTTTTTTCAGAGAAAACACAACATTTTCCGTCAGAATTTTTACCTTTCCACCATATCATTTAAAGAAATCCAGTGACTCAAAAATGAGATTTTGCTGATATAACCATTCTATTTTTTAAAAAATTAAAATCTAGATTTTTAGAATATGTATTATTGTCAAAGAGCTGAAGATAGGAACTTGGCTTTGTGATGAGCTTCTTGTTTACCCACCTTATTTCTTGTCCTTGTTTTATTCATTCAGCTCTTTGGTATAGGAAGATTTTTTTTAAAGTGCTGAGATTTAAGAAAAATATTTTCTGTGTTTTATCTTTCTCTCCACCCATTTAAGCTATTTAATATTTCATGTTTCATTTAAATTTTCTAATGTGGGCTCAGTTCTTGAAAACCACTTATCATGCTATGTTTCTGACTCTATGAATGTATACCAGGTTGTATGCAAGGTAAGAAAACACAATATTTGAGTTTGTAGAAATGAAAATTTCAACACCAGTTGCATAAAGGTTCCTTATTTGTATCATAAAATGACGTCAGCAGGAATTACCCCATCTTCAGAGCCAAAGAGCTCACATTGCCTCCAAGCTTTTTCAAAAGACATAGGATTTGTAAGTTTTTCAATCCTTTGACTAGTTGGTGTTGATCACTATAATTAGGTTTCCTTTCTTTTAAGGATAATCTTGGCTGGCATTATCTTTATTTTGTACATGTTTGCTTTGTAGCTATTATATTTATGGTTTACCAGGAGTGAGTGATCTCAATTTAGAAGTTTTCTCATTACTAGTGGTTAAAGCATTAAACATGCTTATAATATACAGAATAAATTCTGAATGGGAATGGCATATTAATAAGTAGATCTTAATTGAACTTAGTTTTTTCTGTCAATTGTGAAAAAAAGGTAGTATGAATTAATAAAGGGAAAAGACTGAATGATAGGTAAATCAAAGAACTTAGTGGGCTGCTCGTGGTCCTTTAATTCCAGCACAAGGGAGGAAGAAGCAGGCAGATCTCTGTGAGTTTGAGGCAAGCCTGGTTTACAGAACAAGTTCCAAGCCACTCAGAGCTACACAGAAAAACGCTGTCTCCAAAAACAAACAAACACACAAAAACAAAACCAAACCAAAAAGCACAAACAAACAACAACAACTTTATGGTATGGTGATGTTTCAGTGGACTGAGTGATTACCTGGCTGGTAAAGGGCACTGAGTTTATTCCTGGTTCTTCAAGGACAATAAATCAGTAAGTATATAAGTCTTCCATACTGCTTCATTTTTCCAATCCTTTTCCTCCACCTCTTGCTCATACAGATCATACAGCATCCCTCCCAGCCTTCTGACCACCTTCAGACTGCACTGACTCCATGTACACTCTTTCCTTTCTAAAGTCAAACCTTTATATTCACTTCACTATTAGGTTCATGAAATGACTGCATTCTATAAAATTCAAGTCAGTTCCAAGACACGTTAAAAGTAATTGCTAATCAGAAAATCCGAATGACTCTAAATATATACCTATGAAGAAAAATATATTACACATCAGAAAAGTATTTCCCAAATGCCAGTTACTACACGTCTTAAGTCAAATATTTTTAATAATTATGTAGATAAATCATCTGTGATATACTCGTTGTTCTTGAAATGTTGAGCATGGAATGTATAAATAATACTAACAAGGGTTCAGCGTTAAGAAGAATGAGTTCTTCAAAGATATCTCCATGACTAAGAATATAGTTTGTCCTTTTAGAAGAGCAAAATTCAGTTTCTTTTACCAACATTTATTGATGTAATGGCAGATTCTTCTTGCCTCCTTAGTCCCTACAACATATAGCACACACTCAAACACACACAATTAAGAAATACATCTTAAAAGATAGAAGACTAAAAAAAATAGATGTATATAGAACCACATTATAAACCCAGGTGAGAGAAATAGGGATTGTAGAAAGAGGTAGAGGAAGGGGAAGAAGAGGAGAGAGGGGTGGTTCTTTAAAGACATTGTGAGTGTTTCAGCAAATGTAATCTATGTGTCCCTCTGAGATTTAGCACGCTGTCATCACAAACTTGCTGCATAATTGGAAACTTGGAGATATAAAAGATATGCTACTATTAAATCAGCTTAATCCAAACCTGACCTTCAGCCCAGGTAAAAATTTTAACAAATTAAAACCAAAGAAATGGAAACTTGGCCAAGTAAACCTGAAAACCTCTGAGGTACTTTATTCAAAGATAAATCCATTATTTGTTAGTGAAATATTGTCGTGACTTCCTTTCTCATGTCAATAACACCTCTGCTTCCTGATATTCTTGCATTCCAGAATCATTCTTAAAGATCTGTAATTTGGGCCCTTTTGTTGTTGTTGTTCAAACAAAGCTTTTATCTGTGATGCATTTTAATTCTTCTGCAGGCACCATTTCTTCTCCATTGTTTGTCTTTATATCTACTTTAACTTTCCTGTGGGTATGGAATTCCCTGAATTTGAAATGATTTTCTCTCTAGTCATATTTTATTTAACTGCCATTCATTTTCAGGTTTCAACTCTACCTTGGGTTCCTCAGGAGAGCCTAGAGTGTTTTCCTCCTGACCCAGGACAGTCAACATGTCAAGCATTCTTATACGACTGTGTGTTACAGCATCAGTAACTTTTTGGCTACCACACAGTTATACATACTGTTGTTTTATATCCATGTATGCGGATAAAATGTGTGTTATCCCTTTAAACTGACAAGAATACTGGCAGAGACACTTTAATCATTACTGTGAACAAATTGTCATGACATAGTATACTTAGTTTTGAGAGCTATTATTTAGTAATAAATCCAATTCACCGTAATATAAGACTAGGTTAATGTATGTCAAGGGTCTTACAAAGTTGCAATATTATAAATACATGTATTCCTGGAACAGGAAATATAGAATTGTAAGCATGCAAAAGTAACATCTGACCTATATTGGATGGCATTTGAGAAAATTTTTAAGAAATTATACAGCTCATATTTAAAAGATGAATTCATCAGAGAGTAGACAAACATATTGCACATGCAAACATTCAAACACAAAGTATATAATGAATATATCTTCAGAAGTAAAGTAAATACAGCTTAGAACCTAAAATGTCAAAATCTTCTGATGCAATCATGGCTTACCTCTACTTTCCCTTCTCCTCCTATCTTCTTATGTATTCATATAGACACAAAAACCCATGAACATATATATATATATATTTAACATAAGACTGAGTTTAATTGCTGGGCAGTGATGGTGGATGCCTTTAATCCCATTACACGGGAAGCAGAGGCAGGCCGATCTCTATGAGTTTGAGGCCAACCTAGTTGGAGGCTAGGTCCAGAACAGGCTCCAAAGCAAAACAAAGAAGCCCTGTCTCGAAAAACCAAAAAACCAAAGCCAAAACAAAACAACAACAACAACAAAAAACACTGAGTAAAATGTCTATATATTTTACCTAACAACAACCAAATTCTTTAGCTCATACAAGATTTTACTTATAAAGCAAATTCCAATACAGGTGATTTAGGGTTTTGCCTCTCTCTCCCCTTTAAAATCTTTATTCTCTAAGAACTGTTAAGCCATGTTTTTTCTATTTCAGAATTTCAACAGGGTATTATTTGGGAAACAAATATTCTCCTTTTTCTTTGTAGTGTTTTTTCAAAGCTAATTAAAGCAAATGGGGCATGATACGGAAAGAAAGAATATTATCTTCCAACTAATAGCTTCTAAATTGAAAAAATGCACTATTTTAGACTAAAAGAAGTCCAGTCTAAATAACACACCATTTAGAAATAATGTATTCAGTTTTCTTAATTACATTTGCTAACTAAAACTGCATTTTTGGACAATAAATCACATTATAAATTACTTTAATAAGCAGGTAAATAATTAATAGGTAAGTATTTATTTAGATAAAAATCTAAATGCATAGAATGATGAGGAGAAACCATGCAAATACAGTTTATTTTTTGTATAGAATAGCTTATTCTAGTCACAAGTATAAACTTTTATGTAGGAGATTTGTCTTCAAAAATCAATGAGGAGTTGAGGGTTCAACTCTGTTCTTACAGAATCTTTTGGAATTATTATCAGGTGGTGAAGTTTTACTTTTTGTGTTCTTATCCTGAGACCATAAATCTTCTGTATTCCTCTAGGAGAGCTGTCATGTTTAATATACACAAACTAAAAGCAAGCATTTTTAGAGCAGGTACAGCCCTCTGCCGAGCCAATCAATAAAGCATCCATGTTCAGAAAATCTTTTGTGTCCCTTAAATCTTCTCAAAACATGCAGATTAGTTAATTACTAAAACGGCCATTGCTTTCTTCTTCTTTCCTTTGGAACAAGATGGTGAGACACAGAGTGAAAAAAAATAAAATGTAACATTTTATTTTAAGGCAGTCCTTTGTGTATTTTAAAAGCAAACCTAGGAAGATGGTGGAGCTCTTGAGTGCTGAGCTGTCAATCCAGAGATAATAATAACATATGTTTTTGGTACACTGCTGGATCAGAAATGCTATCATGTCAGAAGTAGGCAGCCCCACTCATTCTGTTAGTTTTATTGCTTCTGGCGTGTTATGATTAGAAATGTGTATGGCTCTAAAACCCCAAAAGATTGAATTTCTTGCCACACTGTAGAGGAGAAAGCCTGGGACAGATGGACGCTTAATCAGCACTTTTCTTCTTTCTAAATGTAAATGGCATGTCTCAGTGTCCTGTAAATGATGCTGTTTATCACATACTGTCAAAGGATGCTGCCGAAAGA
The DNA here is from genome assembly GCA_025134845.1 of Neodon shergylaensis. Taxonomy (NCBI): domain Eukaryota; kingdom Metazoa; phylum Chordata; class Mammalia; order Rodentia; family Cricetidae; genus Neodon; species Neodon shergylaensis. The sequence goes on along the minus strand of JABTXL010011977.1, from coordinate 5,140,875 downwards.
TGCATTTCCACTGGCTTCTTCATTCTGGTTTGATTTGTGGAATCATATTTAAACCGCAGAGGCAATTGAATCTAAGTTTCAAGGACAGACAGGCTAATGATATTTATCATAATGTGAATAGAGTCTAAAAACACTTTTTCTAACACCACATTTAGGATTTGAAAGCACACTGAGATATTCTTTTGCTTTTAATATAATTCTTATAAATACAGTAAATTTTTAGTAATGATATGCATTGTCATTAGGAAACGTAATCTATGCTAAAATGTTCACATACATGCCATAATTTTCATGCTGTTCTATTAGTGTAATCTTTTCTCCTACATTTACTGCATCACCAATACTATTAATACTAGCTTACTATCATGAGGATAATGCTTTAATTTTTAATTATATTTATACTTACAATGACTATCCTACATTTCTTCTTGTCCAGAAAAGAATAAACCAGTGTATGAATGTAAATTTATTTGAGAAATTGCCATATACACTCAAAGGTTTTAGAAAAGCAAGTGTACTGTTTTATTTTCACAGCCAATTATGTTCCATCTGAAACCAATGTAAAGCAAACATTTGTGTCAAACATGTGGGATCTTTAATACTTCATTGTAGCTATTCTTAAAAAAATTTTGATACTGCGAATTTTAGAAATTAAGAGTATCGTATTTTAAACACAAAATAATCGTAGTGTACTATAGTGAAACTCCGATAAATCAGTACTACTATAAGACAACAACACTCTCTCAAGCTCTGTGTATTTGTGTCTGTCTTCCTCTCCCGCTAGCACCCTCTATGTGTTTGTGTGTCTGTTTGTGTACCCATATATGTACATGCAAAGCTCCTGGAGGATGTCTCTTCTTTTATATCACTCTCTGCCTAATCTTTGGAGATACAGTCTCTCACTAAACTTGAAACTCACTGTTTGGGCTCAGCTAATCACCTAATAAGCTCGTAGAGTAGCTTATTTGGGTTTACAGCTGTGGCATATGATTCTATAATTGCTGGCGATCAGGAATGTGAGAGATAATATCCTTAAGCACCAGAAAAAAGAATTAGCTAGACCCACGGTTAGCCTGCCCTCTCCTAGCAGTGCAGTTTCTCCAGTAATTTTCCACCTCTGCTTCCAAAGAAACTTTAAAACTTAGAAGAAAGGAGTGAACAGCTCAGTGAGAAGACAGCAGAAGAATTGCTTTTGTTGTAAATCAATAGAGGGCCAGAGATAAATAAGACCTTGTCAGGAGAAGCAAGCAATAACAAAAGAATAAATTGTAGTGCGAATTCTAATTGGTCTTATTTTAATAATAAAAATTCGGAGTCAGATGTCTGCGAAAATGATCAGAGAAGTAAAGTCATAAGCTAGTATAAATGATCAGAGAAGTAAAGAAATCAGTCACTAGAGAGACTTCTTATCTCTACCGAATCTTCAAACTGAATGGGCAAGATCATAACTCTAAGAATCCTCAGACTGATCGTGTTTCCACTTCCCTAGTGCTGGGATTAAAGGCATGACCATCCCAAGTACTGGGAGCAGAGGCATGAGATTTCAAGTGCTTTGATCAAAGGTATGACCCCATCGCCTGACTTTGTTTCTCTTTTAGTCTGGTTCAACTTTGTGTAGCCCAGAGTGGCCCTCCTGCTTCCTCCTCCCAAGTGCTGGGATTAAAGATGTGCCCCACCACTGCCAAGACTCTATGGTTAACTAGTGGCTAGCTCCACCCTCTGATCTTCAGACAAGCTTTATTTGTTAGAGCACAAACAAAATATCACCATAGTAAATGACTGTAGCCACAAGAAACTTTTCTTTATGGAAATTAAAAGTTTCCAGGAAAAGTATTTGTTTCTATTTCCTCAAGGGCAGGGGTTGTTTCCTCTACATTTCTCCATCTCTGTAACAAGACAAAATCGTTCAGTATACCTGGCAAGTTGTTTGAATGTTTTCACAGATAACTGTAACCTCAAGTGGAAAAAGCAAACTTTTACCCAGAGCACATTTATTCTCACAGGCAGCTTAGTTTGACCCATTCACAGCCTTAGAGCTTCAGGCAACCGGTTACCATTGATCAAACCACACTTCATTCCAAACGACAACTAAAGCAGATCCTGGAACTCTTATTCATTGCAGATGTGGACAGTCTTCCCACAGGTGCAGGCAGTTCTTGGAACCTTTCTAGGCTTTGTGTGTTGATAGATTCTTGGTTAAAACATTAATTATGCTGAATCAATTGGTCTAATATTTTTTTCCATTTGTTTGCTTGTTTTGTTTTTATTTATACAAATAATGATAAGGCCCTATGAATATAAAGAAGAAGAGTTTTTCTATGCCACAGAGGGTCATTTGATAGTTTTTCCATATGTCCTTGGAAGTTCTGTAAATTATGAGATTATATGGTGATGGAGGTGGGTCTTGTATCTATCTGTTGCTTTCATTGGTTAATTAATAAAGAAACGGCTTGGCCTTTGATAGGACAGAAAATTAGGTAGGCGGAGTAAACAGAACAGAATGCTGGGAGAAAGAAGCCGAGCCAGGCAGTCGCCATGATTCTCCCACTCCAGACAGATGCAGGTTAAGATGTTTTCTGGTAAGCCAGCTCGTGGTGTTACACAGATTATTAGAAATGGGTTAGATCAATATGTAAAAGCTAGCCAATAAGAGGCTGGAACTAATGGGCCAGGCAGTGTTTAAAAGAATACAGTTTCCATGTAATTATTTCGGGTATAAAGCTAGCTGTCTGGGAGGCCAGGTACCAGAAACGCAGCCTGCCACTCGTATTACAACAATATGGGGTTTTAGATAAAATAGCCTCTGCAAGTTTAAGATTGATGAAAATATAAGTTTTAAAGGCGCAGCTATAATTAAGAGAAGATACATTTTATATATCTGCTAGTCAATTTTAGTGCTATATCTATATGTGAATCTAAATATGAACTTTTAATTCAGCAGTAACTTAGTAAACTGAATTTTTGTCGTTAGAATTTATATGACTGCTTACATAAGTTTTAGAGGAAAACTGGCCACAATCCTTTGCCACATCATAAAGCAGCATGTACCTATGATATCAAGAGCAAGTATATAAGAATGTTAATGGGGAGAATGTTGGATGTGGGAAGTCCTTCTGTATATGTGTTGCTTTTATTGATTAATTAATAAAAAAGCTTCTTTGGCCTGTGATAGGGCAGACAGAGCTAGGTGGGTAAAAGTAAACTGAATGCTGGGAGAAAAAAGGAAGAGTCAGAGAAAAGCCATGTAGCCACTGCCTGGGACAGTGCTGGAGCTTTCTGAATTGTTGCCAATTGGCCACAACCTCGTGGTAATGCACAGATTAATGGAGATGGGTTAGCTTAGGATTTGAGAGCTAGCCAATAAGAAGCTATAGCTAAGTGGACAAGCCAAGATTTAATAATACAGTTCCTGTGTGGTTATTTCGTGAGTCTGGGCAGCCTGGAGCAAATAAGCAGCCTCCCCACAAAAAATGTAGAGAGCAAAAACTCAGATTTTACTTTTAAAATTTATTTATTTAATTTATTATTTTTATGGAATTGAATGTATATTTCACGATTGAAAAAGAAAGTGACATAGGAAAACGTAATTAAATAAACACGACAGGGAAGGTCCAGGGGGTGGCATTTTATTTTATTTTTACTTTCATTTTTTAATAAATTAATCTGTTCATAGGGATGAGAAGCAGAGGAGATTCCAGCCATCAAGATAAGGTAAATGCACATGGTCGCCATGGTTGAAACTGGGTGTATGTTGCATTCTCAATACTTATTAACTAAAGGAATAATTTAATGAACTGATAAACTATTTTGGAAGAACAGATCTAAGTTTTTTACTTTTAGATCAAATAGACATAAATATGTCATGGAAAATACATTTGGATGTTAAAGTTCTTATTCCACTTGAAAATATCTATAAAAATGAATTAAAGTCTTTGCCAGATTCACTCAGTAGGAGACTACAAAGATTAATGAAGTAATGTAATACAAAGTGCTTTTAGCTGCTCATATGGATAGGGCTTTACAGACGTACTTTATTGTAATTATTCTTTGCATTTCCCTTTAATTCCAATGCAAAGCATTTTGGAATAGAAAGCAGGGTATTTCACTATTCAAAAGTTGTTCAAATTCATCTTTTCCATGTGACTCTTAGCTATATTTTATTCACTTAGTTACAATTTTTACCTTATAATATGTTTTTTTTGTGAAGCAATGTATTGAATTGGGCAATATAAAACATCTATCCCTCAAAGAGAAAAAATATAAAATACATATTCTTATATTATTATTGCAGTAGAAGTGGCTATATTAAAATCTTATTTTAGAAGCTATATAAACGAAGTATAGACTTTGGAACAATTAACAGAATGCCTAAAACAATAGTATGATCACATGCCTGCTTAATAATTATTTATTTTTAAGTGTATTTTTTTCTAATCATTTTAATTCTAGATTTGAACTCTCAAATTTTGATCCCAATGATGATCTTTTTAAGTTGTCTGACCAGAAACTTAGCACTAATTGAAAAACATTTATGAAATACTTTCCCCTTATAACACAGGCAACAAAATACAAAGACAAATAATGTAGTATTCTAAATGGCTAAATCTGTTAGGATGTGTGATGATTTGAATGAATGTACCCCATTTTCCCAGGCATTTGAATATGCAGTCTCCAGTTAGTGGAGTTCATTGGAAGATTATGGGGAGGTGCATCCTTATTGAGAATGTATGCCGCTGGAGTTGGGCTTTGCAAACATAGGTACTCACCTCACTTCCAGTTTGCTCTATCTGATTCATACTTGACATTGAAGATGAGATCTCTAAGCTTCTTCTTCTAGCTGTTTGCTATTATGCAATCCCACCATATGGACCCTGACTAATAGAATAATTAATAGAGTAATTAATATTATAAAAATTAATACCTTAAGAAGGTATAGTGATACAAGAGAACAATAAGAGAATATTGATATTGGATATGCTGATCCCAACTGTGGTACAGATATATTTTAAATACTTCTAAATGAGTCCTAAAAGATTCATAGCTTGCAGCCTCCTACAACACAGGTCCTCGTCTAATCAGCATCAGTCTTGAGTACAAATGGGACAAATTTTATACTTTCATCAAAGAAGTAGGGACAAACCAATACTTTTATGAAATATGATAGAGGAAAATTATTCTATTTTTAGGCTACCAAAGACATTTTTCTCTATTTCTAGATGACTGTTACCTTTTCTCTTAACATGATTTAAAAAACAAGAAACATGCTATTATTTATTATTATAGTATTAGTATTATTATTGCTACTATGTGGAAAGGTCCTTATAGTAAGGAACTAAATTCATTGTGACCTAATATCCCGAAAAAAGGTTAAATTATCAGGAACTGAATGCTGCCAACTACTAGAGGAGCCTAAAAGAGGATCCTCTTCTCGGTTGACCATCAAGGGAGATACAAGCCCTGTCTATCTTTTTGATTTCAGCCTTGTTCAAGATCTTGGCATAGACAACCTCTTTACTCAATGACCAGATGACTAGCCATATAGAAATTATGATATCATAAATGCTTGATTTTAAGCCATTAATTTTTGTATGACTCCTTATTCAGTAATGAGTAAATAAAATTCCTTTTATATTAGCACATTAGTTTGCTTGCAATTTAATTTTTATAAGTATTTGTCAAGTAACTTGAAGAGCTTCTCTAAATTTTTTTTAGGGCTGAGTCAGTATCCATGACTTTTAATTTTATTATTTTTCTCAGGAGAAAATGTGATGTGATTTGAAATGTTAAGTTTCACAACCTGAAGGAATAAAAATTGAATTGGGTGAAGACTGTGAAAGTTGTGCACAACACTCATTACCAGCTTTTTCTTAAATATTGAAGAACTCTGGAGAATTTAAATCTTATATAAAATAGACCTAGAAACTTAGTAAAAATGTTAAGAAATGAAATAAAATGGCATTTTATTTGATAACGCTACGAATGACTTCAAACAATAACATCTTCACTCAGCAAGGATGCTATTTATTACTTAATAACCTCAGCTTGGGCAGGCAGTAGATCGATCATTTGTGTCAAATTTGCCTGTATAATTCTAAGATGCATCTCACCTAAAAAGCAATGTATTTCCTCAGACTCAAATTGACACCTATTTGCTTCTTGCTTTCTTGTGTACATATATATTTGGCTACAGAAGACAAAGAGGAAATAAATATGTCCTTAAGTTGATTCTGTCAGGGTTTCTTATCATAGCAACAGAAAAGTAACTAAGACCTCATCTTTTGCTTCTCCAAATGATAGTAATTAAAACAAAAAAAAGAGATGCCAATAATGCAGATGAAACATAACCCTTACATTCTACTAGTGAGAATGCAGAATAGACAATCCAGTATGGAATTCATTATGGAGGTATCTCAAAAAAAAAAAAAAAACTGAAATTCAATCCAACATATGACCCACTTTGGGATATTTATATGAAAGATCCCAAATCATCATATTATGGGGATATTTGTACATCAGTGTTTCCTACATCACTCACTATTCACCATAGTCAACATTTGTGAACAACCTACTTTTCAACAAAAGAGGAATATGCTGTGGGCCTTTGGTTTTACTCTGTAAAGATTTGTTTCTTGTACTTTAAAAAAATGCTGATTGGCTAGTAGCCAGGGAGGAAGTATAGGCAGAGTGACAAGGCAGGAAGTAGAGGTGGGTGGGACAAGGAGAATTCTGGGACTAGGAAAGCTCAGTCTACAGTTGTTACCCAGACAGAGGACACAAAACGTGACTGCCTTACTGAAAAAGGTACCAAGCTACATGGCTAACATAAACAAGAATAATGGGTTGATATAAGTTAGAATAATTAATTAAAAGAAGCCTGAGCTACTGGGAGAAATCAGTTTATATTTAATGTAGACTTCTGTAGGATTTCTTTGGGACTTAACAACTGCAGAAACAGGCAGGACAAAAATCAGTGGGACAGAAAAACCCTGACAACAGGAATGGATAAGGCAAATGTGAAATATAAATGTGTATGAACATATATATGTAATGTGATATACAAATACACACAATAGGATTTTCTCTCAGTATGAGAACAGACATATTGTTTGCTGGAAAGTGGATACCTCTGGAAATAATCACATTTAATGTATTAAAACAATTTCAAGACCAGGAAGACTAAATATATTTGGACTAAATTATACTGCAAGTTTCCATTATAAATTATTAAAATAATAGGCTATATTAATAATAGGGGAGGGCTGGAAACATGGTTCAGCAATTAAGAGTTTACATAGCTCTCCCAGAAGAAGTGTGTTCAGCTCTCCAACTCTGGGAAATCAAGTGCTCCTAGACTTGACAGGCACCTATATGCTCATGGATATAGCAACATATAGACACATGCCTAAATACAATTACCTGTAATAAGATAAATATTTAAAAATTATATTTGAAATAACTTGAATATTTCTTGCCATCAAATGTAGACCTGTGGATTTTCATGAGTCTGAAATAGTCACAATTAATCTGTACTTTTATGCTCAACATTTTTGTCTGTCTTTTGGAAAAAAATAAAATCTTACCAACTTTGTATCTTGAAATCGAAATAAATATTTATATATTTTTTAAAGAGTAGTACTGGTATCTCAGCATCTCTCTTCTAGCATGTATTATCTTTGGACTATGCTTTCTCTGTCATAACATCAGGTAATCTATTCTTTAATACAGTATACCTCATAATAACTGGGTGGTTTTATTGGGTGTCCATGGAGTAAATTGCCTTGATGACATATGTACTCGATGTCTCTTCCCCCTTAATTCAATAGTGTCACAAAAAAAGACAGGATTTTGAATAGTCATCAACTATGAAAGTTATGGGATATAGTAGTATAATCCATTCTCATTTAAGTTGAAATAATAATTTTTAGAAATATTGTCTGTAATAATAGAGATATAACTCCCCAAATCATGAAAATTAAAGAAAATCCCATGTTGATATTATTATTAACCTTTAATATTCTAAAGAAAAGAAAAACAATAATCAGTAATAATAAGAACTATACTTTAAAATATTGCTACAACTTGTTTCCACAAGAAAATGCAGAAACAATGAATGCTTGTAAGAAACATTAAATTGAATTCCCTGTAGTTATTTTAGCTGGGGATAAAACCATTAAATTATATACAATATTTGTATGCTTCCACAATAAAACACAGGTTTTTCATTTATAAAAAAATATAGTTTTACTTATTACTACTGTATGAAGTCTCAAAATTCATGCCCTACCACTTTTCTCAGATTAAGATATTAAATTATGTGATCTCTAAATATGCCTCTATCTGACAATGCATGGGTTAATATCTTGATGACCTTTATGACGTTGATACTCAGAGGGTAGCACAATTAAAGGACTTAGGATGACTTTAATCCTATAGGGGCCTAATTCAGAGTTGTGGTGTGAGGGGTTTAGATCCTATTTCCAATTCCTTGAAACAACTACTGAGCTAATGCATTTTTATTTAAAATGTCTCCACAGACATAAGATGTCTCTGTTTTTCTAGGATTTAAAATTTTTTTTAAGGAATCAAAAGAATTTTTTTGTGTGTGTGAGCAGGGTTTAAAATTCAGCTTGAGGCCTCTCATTTATTGAGCAGGTAGTCTTCTAAGACTTTTCTGCTGGGGAGACTTTCCCTTTCACCCAATGCTCTTGGACTCAATACAAAACAATGAAACCAAGGCCTCCTATACTATGTCTTTAAAAATCCATTTAGAAAACAATTGCTCCCTTCAAAGTTCATCTCCTTCCCCTATCAGAAATTGCTGGAAATGTAATTTTGCAGCAAGCATTTCATTTCTTTTCTTGGAATAGATCGAGGTAAATGTAAAGTCAAGGATTAGATAAATGCAATGTCTTGAGTTGCTGCCATAATACAATATTTGATGGTGTGGTAGGACTGATGGATGTTTTGAGTAGTTTCTCAGCTATAATGGGATAAAGTCCCATGGCTCTATTTAAAATATCACATGACTTCTCTCAATTAATATTACCAAAAGTACTTTGGCACAAATACAAAAAGCATGAGGAATTATTGCTGAGTATGCGAGAGTATCACTCTTTGCTCTGAGAAGAGTCTTTGCTCTCTTTACTACACACACTAATAGTGCTAAAGACATTTTCTTCAGAAATCAGATTTGTGGTATAAATAGAAATCTTGTGCAATCCAGGCTTTTATGCTACAATTAAAGCTTAAATCCTACTAAAAAACATACAAACACACACACACACACAGAGACAAAGACAAAGAGACACAGAGAGACAGAGAGACACAGAGAGACAAAGAAAGTATAGATATCCTTTGTAAAATTGTTTTAATGGCAAGAAAACCTACATTTTCTATTTAATGTTTCCATAGCATACTTCCAAGTTTTATATCACCTTAAGACAAAGTAGAGTTTTTTTGAAAAGGAAACATCACTTAACAAAATGTCCCCACCAGATCATCTATAGTAAACATGGGGTACATTTGATCGACTGATGAATGATGTTGGAGTGTCCAACACACTGAGGACAATGCCATCAACAGGCTAAGTTCTGAGTGCTATAATAAGGTAGACTTAGCAAGTCATGGTAGAAAAGGAGAACACAGCATCCCACTGCAGCCTTGTCAACAGCTCTTTACTCCAGGTTCCTTCTGTTTGAGTTCCTGCCCTGATTTCCCTCACTAGTCAACTGTAATTGGAAACTACAAGCTGATATAAAGCTTTTATTTTATCTCCAAGTTGCTTTTGTTTTCAGTGTTTTATGGCAGGAGTGTATTGCACATAGTGTATACCAGTCAATAATATATTGGAAAGGGAAAAGGTAGCTTTGCCAAAATTTGAATGCAAAAACACAGTATGTGTGACATCTTCATGCAGTGTGACTATGTCTATTTTTATTTGGTAATATAGGTAGTTATTTGGAATCATATGCTGCCATTGTTACTTGTCATTGATCAAAATTATTCACTCTCATTTTTCCTCTTAAAATGTAAGTGCTTAGTATTTTGTAAATTATTTGGTACCTTATCAGCTATTAATATAATAATCCAGTATTCCAATGACACAGAATAGTTTAGGGCAAATATTTGTGGTATCTTCTATCAAATTATCATGTGATCAGTATTTATTAAAAAAATTAATTCCTATGATTGACTCTTAATAATAAGTAATCATTAGCATACACCCTGCACCATAGGATGTTCCAAAATATTTGAAGCTCGCAACTTTACAATGACAAGATATTTACGAGAGCCAAGTTCAACTTCTTCAAGTCAATGGTACTAACATATGCTCCACTGTGAGATCTCTCAAAGTGGATGGCATCACAATGCCCGAAGTGGACAGAGAAGCCATATGGTGAGACAGGAATCAAGTGAATGTGAGCGAGGAAACAAAAAGCTCTCCTAGATAACAGCTCCTCCTGCATTCACTGACACATTTTACGAGGCCAGCATTCATAATGGTTTCTAACAGTCCTGTCCCATCCGTTTACTTACAGATTCTGCCAGTTCTCAGTATCAACCCATTGACTATCAATAATTCAGCACATGGACATATCGGAAATAAACTGCATGCAAATTATAGCTAGCAGATTTAAAATATTTTCAAAATTTTGATAGTTATTTATATATAATGTTAAAAGTTTACTTCAGGAATACTTCAATATTAATCCTGTACTGATGCAATTCTACAGTCCCCTTATGAACTTTTCCCAGTTTCATTATTTTGATATTTTAAAGAAAAATGTTTATATCTGTGATTCTTCCCTCTACAATGCTTCTCTGCACCTTTTAGATTTTCCTATACTTCATTCTCTACCCTTTCATATTAAGTTTTTTATTTTGTTACCTGGAAGAATACAAGGTAGGAACAACTAACCAGAGGAATAATTTACTGAACTTCACAGTTCAGGCAATAATGTCCATAATGATGGAACTGCGTGGCAAAGTTGCAACTTCACGCTATGTCAGTGGGAGTTAGAGTGCATGGTTACATCACCTCTGCAAGGAAGGGAGGAATGAAGCCATGAACTTGATCTGTGTATCATAAACAAGGTCTACTTTCTTTAGCCAGTTTCTGTTTCTAAGGGTTCCATTATGCTGTGAACACTGTTTCAAGTACCCTGTGGGGAACGTTTCATTTCACATACAAAAATGTCAATAATTCTCTACTAATTTTTGTTTGTTTTGTCTGTGTTTTCCTTGTTTTTTCTAAGCAGCCTTTAAGTCCATTAGTTCATATATACATACATACATATACATATATATATTTATATATTATTCTCAAGCATATGAATTGCAGGTTTTTATTTGCTGTTTTCATTTTCTTTTCTTCCCTATATTTGCTAGTTTCTTATGAGATTTTTCTTCCTGCTTAAGTTTCTTTTTCTTTCTGGATTCTTCATTCCTGCTGGAAGCCTGAGAGTCTCAATTGCTATGAAACCTGCAGGATCAGAAATTACAGTCCTCATGAAGCTACTGTTTATTATAAGAAAAATAATATAAAATTGCAATAGCAATAGAATCAGGAAACATAGGACACCCCTGATAAATCATATCATGGGTAAGGCAACTAGAATCCAGGTCTGTTGGTGTCATGTGACAGAGTCAACTTAGTAACGCTCCATCTCGTTCAAAGCAGGAATCGCCAAGGCAGGTCAGGACTCCTTGGAAACAGCCTGTCAGTTCATTGTCTTTTGGAATTTCCTATGTAAACCTCAGTTTGGTTATCTTCAGTTTCATATTTTGATTAAATGTTGGAAAAGTTATTTATGTAACATTCCAGATAGTATACTTTTAAAAAAAATAAAATAAATTGTCTTTTTGATTATTAAGATGTGAGGTTTATAAATACACAGCAGTATGGGTATGGATAGATACAGTCCATTAAGATTTTAAGTGTATTTTTGACCAATAAACAATAATTGTTTGGGCCCAGCATTTCAATTGAGAGATTAGTTTGCTTGTGTATCATATCTCAAAGATTAATTACTTTTGCCCATGTTACTAAATTCTAAAATTTATCTTCTCCACATACAATGGCATGATACAGTTCCTGATTCTTTGAAACCCTAAGCATCAGATTCTGTCCCAACATTTGTCAACTTCTTATGAATTTGTATGTTATGTAGACATTCTAAAACAGTCTGAGAATCTTTATCTTGTACACTAAGTAGCATCTCATATACTTGTTTCATTCTTTCCAAAAACAAACAAATACTAGACAAGGGAATCAGCAACTATGAGTGTGGCTGATTGTTTTCAGGTTATCCCTACCCTTACCACGCAAGTGTGTGCTTTACACCAGAATAGTGTTTCATTCATTCGAATATCACAATGAAGCAGAGGTGGGTGTTCATTGTTCACTAATGGCTGGCCTCTTCTTTTTGTTTTGAGAGTTCCACAATTATAACACTTCAGCTTTTGCAAATGTTTCTCTTAGTAGAGGCAAAACTTATTAATAAGAGCAAATTAGTTTTTTTTATTAGTCTCTCCTCTCCTATTGACAACTTTTTCCTCCTGTCATCCCTGTTCATATCTTTCTTTTTCTCCTTTTTAAATATTAACTGTATGTGACAAGAAACACAATCTCTTTACTAAGGTATGCTGCTGGCTTACAAAGACAAGTCCATTTCAGCAAACTGAGGGATTGATTTTGTAGTTCATGGGCAGCCACTCAACCACAACCCAACATGCAGTAAGAAGCTTTGAGTTAAACATCCTCTAGTATTCTGCAAAGAAACCAGTGCACTGTAGACAGGCCAGAGAAACGTTGAGTTTGATTGCTAGCTAATTTCATGCTTCAAACTTGGGTAGTTACCAGAAGACGAACCTCACTAAATTTTATCTTGCATATATATGTGGAATTACAAAAGGTTTTCTGGCCTGTAGTGTGAACTAGATATTGTACCATGTTCTCCTGCTTCCTATAAAATATCTAGGTCATGATATAAAAGTTCTTTGTTTCTACAGAGTTTTGTAAAGATAGGCCTGGTCATAGAAAGAAAATCATGCACCCCATATACTGTCACTACCATCCAAAGAAGCAATTATGGAGGAAAAAAATCAGTGAAGTAATGAAATGGAATTCTATTAGGTAAAAGGAATTTTACCACCATATACTTATAGCCAGAAATTGCTGACCTCATAGAATCATTGATTGATCTATCAAAAATCTTGAGATGCTTGTGGAAAGTGGAGGAATGGCCTATAAAATACAGTATTAGCTTCTGAGCAAGCAGTCAATAAATGCTTTCTTTCTCCAATAACTAGAAATCTGGAGTTCCTGAGCTGAAGGGAATATGGCAATGACTCTCTACATATTGATTTTCAAACTCCAGTCACAAAAAATTTATTTTCCATCACTTCAGGATTAAATAGTGTTGGTTTAAAGTTTTTAATTTTCAAGTAATATTTTTAGAACTCTTAATTTATCTTGATGGTCTCAGTTCTCTGGGGACAGGGTGACATTGTAGACCTTCTCTGTAACACGTTCACTTCATGTCTTTGTCCTTTTCGGCATTGGCATGGCAACAGAACTTGCACAGAAGGGCTGGTTAATGAGCCGTCCACTATATTTATCCGATGCCCACACTTTATAAAATGTCAGCTTTTTTTAAATTTAAATTTGCCTATTTCAAGTGCTCATATATTTACTGTAATGATTTGGATCTTTGAAAAGAACTACCAGTAAACAATAAGGCTGAAAGGTGTGTTATGTTTAAAGTGATTAATGTTTCTGTAGACTCAGAAATTCTAAGTCTGAACAGACAAAAAGATCCTTCACACAGGCAGAGCCACTAGTAGTCCATTCCTTTTAAAAGGATATGTCGAACAAATAAGAAACAGAATAAGAAAGTAAAGCATGGTTATTGTGAAGAATAGAGTAAAAATACAAAGCCTAGGCACATTGTCATTACATGAATGTGTATTATACCAGCTATGCTCTTCATACACATGTAAAAAATGATGTAGCTGAACCCCATGTTTAGTTTAAGCTAGCTGATTCTAAATAATTTAGATAGTTTTAGGAAGTATAAAAAAAATCTACTAGTAATATAAAAACTGCCCAAGGAATTGAGATACACAGTTCTAGGAAATTCATACACGATTTGTGTTTATCATTTTTAATGAGCATGTGTGTTCAGGTTGAAGGTTTATTAGTTAGTCTTTTGTTTTTTCTATGCCTTCCAAATCTTAGGTAGCTATCTGGCAGAATCCAGAGTAGATTACTACCACCAGGGAGTCTGAAATGTATTTGGTCATCTTCTGTTTCTTTGGCATTGTGATAAATACAAAAGAGAAGACACAGCTGCTGAGCAAATGAGGTAAAAATACAGCTCACTGCTGTGGCTGGAAGAGTCTCAGAGCACATTTCTGTCTGTATATATTTTCCCCAAATAACAATTACAGAATCAGATTACCTACCTAGTGTGAGGCAACCCTTCTAAAGCAAAGGCACGCTTACTCTGATGACCAGAAAAGTGAATTTGAAGCTGCCACCTCCTATTGTGTCTGTCTTTAGAGGTAATAGCTGTTCTACTTTTACCTTGACTACTCTGTGTATTCCAAAATCTCAACAACTAAAATGTTGGTTTAAATGGTATTAGCAAACTGGCAAGTTCAATAGTAAGAATAGGTTTGACGGGGAGTTTTCATAGCTATTGGGTCCCAACATTTTAGAAGCATAGACCTTACTCATCTGAAGCATTACAATTGAAACATGCAGTATGGTCCCTGCTTCTCTCAGAATGCCTAAATAGAAAACTAGGCTGTATTTTATTTTAGTAAACAGGAATATGCTTTGGACTCCAGTAATTTAATGAATACTTAATTTATTGTTGTTGTTTTTTTAAATAGGCTTCAATTCAATTCACCTTTCAATATAATATATATTAATTAACTACTAATGAATTCATTTCAATATAATATATGTTAATATTCTATTTACTTGTCTTATATAAAGGTATTTTATATATTTGATTTAAATTACATCATTAAGTAATAAATATTTAAATAAAGTCATTTATCTCTGATGATGATAATGTTCTAACATGGGAAACATCCTAAAAGTGATAATATAAATTAATGCTTTGAAATCTCTAGGTATTTAATTTAATCAGGTCTACTTATTCTTAATGTGTTGTGAGTAAAATAAAAATATATGACAGTGCTTCCTAGAGATGTGCACAGGTTCTGAGGCTTAAAAGAAGTGTTGAAATTTCTCCCCTTGAGAGATTCCTCTTGGTGAGTGAGTTTTTACTGTCTTATTGCATGGCTAAAACCAAAGTGTGGAGAAGACAAACAGAGCCAAATGGGAAATAAGAAGGAAATTGCAGCGACACAGTGAAGTGAAAGCCTCCTGTGTGAAAATTCCAATGTTGGAAGAAACTAAACTACATAATTTGGAATGCTGGACTTACGTCATGTAGAGCTTGTTAATAATTAGAAGGCCTTCAACAATGCCCACATATAACGTGAAAGAAAGACGAAGAGCTTCCTGATGGCAAATGGAAAAGCTGCCCTGAAGACACACGAGTTAAGCAGTTTCATCAAGGTTTCACAGTTAAGTGAGGGAGAAGGTTATACCTTGCCATTGCGGGCTTATATCTTTATTTTATATGTTACTAGCTCAAGGACTTTGAATTTCCATTTCAAAAATAGCCGATTAGTTTATATGTGCTAAAGAGGCTTTTCCTATAAGTACACTATAAATAAAGAGCTGACTCTAGTTATGAAATATGGTGGCAGCACTTAGATTTTTCATTGGGTAATTAAATTTAAGTTCTATTTCTGAACTTTTGCTCTAGTTGGCCATTCATCACAATTACAGCAAAGTGCTCATATGGGAAGCAGTTCTAACTTTGAAGCTCTCACTGGATGCTGAGTTACATCGTAAGACCGTCTAATTTGATAAGAAATAAAATAATTAAGACATTCTTGTCACTGTCCTATTAGACGTTATTCTTTGATAGTTATATATATATATGTATATATATATATATATATATATACATATATATATTGAACCATAAATATTTAGAACCTAATAATTAGTCTAACATAGTAATAGTAACCTGATTTTAGGTTACTATTAATTACTAATTATTAGCCTAACATAGTAATAGTAACCTGATTTTAGTAATAAGATTATATGATTCTAATTAATCATAAATAAAGTCGAGTTTCCCTGGCTAATCTGAGTATTTTTAACTTTTTTGAGAGTTTTTTATTATAATTTACTTAGTTTTCTATAATGTCATGCAACTCATTAAGTCTATTTATTTTGATAGTTGGTTCAGAATGCTGAAGTATATTGGAAGCAATTGAACTTAAGTACATGTGTGGAGACTCTTGATTAGGTTTTGAGAAAATAAAAATATGACCATAATTTTCTAAAACCTTAGTATTATTTCTTCGTTGGCGTCAAGGTAAGAATGTGGGAACAAAAAAAAACTATTGTATTTTTAATATTAAGAAATTAATATAAATAATTTTAGGCTCTATAATTTAAAAATAAATATGAAATTCCTCTATCTGAAAGCATTAGGAGATAATAATGTGTTGCTATCCTCTACGATTTGTGTTATTGTCATGATTCTCAAGTTGAGAAGGTAGATGCCAGTCTTTCTAGAGAAACACGATCAGCATTCAGAATACTGATATATTAAGAATTCTATTTCGAAAATAAATTTTCTAATGCCTTTCCTATCAAACCCTAACTTTTCTTGGAAGTAAACGGAAGTGGTCACATACTAGCAAAGAGTGGAGGTGAGCTGCAGAAATGAAGGTCTTCCCAGAGAGCAATCAGTAGAAACAAAGAGATTCAGCGACAATGACAGGTCTGAGCTGTCAATGCTTCAGCTCATTTCATTGGTAATCTTCCAGTGCCGTACAACCTGTGAAAAATGATAATGTAGCAAGCTGTTCCAAAGGGATAGTAAACACTTCCTCGAGACAGCGGAAATATCGTAACTATTTTGTGTATGTTTAAAAGTGTAAATGTATGCAAAGTAACAACATACTAAGATATAACCTCCTTTGGGGGTTATATGATGTCTCACTGACTCCGCCTATCATCTTGCTCTTTCTCTTCCAACCTGACTATATTGTGCCCTATCATAGGCCCAAGAAGCTTCCTTATTCATTAATCAATAAAAGCAGCACATATATAAAAGGACTTCCTACACCAATACAGTATTTACCAATGCAGAGGTTCATACAACAAATCTGAAATAGAAGAAACATGCTTCAAGTTTAATACATGTCATTATAAATCAAATTCTTTAAATATCTGAGAGCTAAATCATTTATATAAGATAATATTCCATGTATGTACTACTTATTTTTGTAGTTTTCCCAAAGGAAACAGATGCTTGGGAACCTTACCGTTATATCACAAGCCTAGTGGAAAAATATAAAACAATATAAATGGATTAATTTAAGATATGAGCTAACTAGCAGTATGCTTAAGTGATTGGCTAAGCAGTGTTATAATTAATATAATTTCTGTATAATTATTTGGTGTCTGGGTGGCTGAGAAATGAACAAAAGGCCGGCCTCTGATTATACTATATATCAGCTCTAGAAATATGAACATGAAAGCTGATAACAATTTGAATTTTGCCACAGTATTCAAAGCACCAACCCTTTTTTTGATGCCCTTGTTTGTGAATGATGGGTAATTGACAATGAAATCTCGTTTCATGTCAACTTGACAAGAGATAGAGTCATTTTGGAACAGGAAATCTCAACTGCACTGACCACCCTGCCTTCATTTCGGTTCTTCAAAATGATAAAGCATACTCCTGAACACAGCTAATACTGCTTTAATAACCTAGGATAAAGGTTAATTTCAAATTTTCTCCTGCAATGTAGTCTACATCAGTGTCAGAAATTTATTTTATATTTAATGGGTTAATTTAAGATATAAGATATAATTGCATCAGTTCTCTGAGCAGTTATTGCTCAAAGCAAAGGAGATAGATATGTAATGTTTACCCACAGCAATCAACAACTATTGCTGCTGTAGCGAGACATCATTGCTGAAGAGCTCCGATCAAGACAGATTTCTGATCAAAATATGTGAAGGTCCATTATTAACTGCACACTTTATAAAACTAAAAGGACTTGATTGCTTTGTTTTTTCTTAAAAGAATAAAAAAGTCTTGTTCTTTTATTTTAAAATAAATTTTTAATTAAATAGAATTAAGTATCTTTCCTTCTTGCCTCTCCTCCCTTCAGCCCTTCTCAGGTACCCTCCCTCCTGCTCCTCCATGGTCCTCTCTTCTCAAATTGACAGAATTTTTCTTGTGACATATATATGTGTGTGTATATATGTACACATACATAAATACAAATGACTGAGTCAGTTTTGTGTGTGTGTGTTTATATGGTGTCACACTTGGCTATTTCATATGAGTCAACCCATTACAGGGCTTATTCCTGTGAAAGGCTAACTCTTCCTCCCCTAGATATCATTAGCTGCCTATAATTCTTTGCCTAGGGGTGATCTTATGTGAACCGTTTTCTTCTTCCATACTAGTATTTTTATTATCAACACCATTATTTCAATCTTGTTGTTGGAACCATTTCTAGCAAAAACTGTTTCACAACATACTCTCTGGATCTCCAACCATTCCTTTCCAACTAGGTTCCCTGAGCCACAGATGCAGGATCTGGGATGGACAAGCATCCAGTGGGGCTGGACTTCCTGCAAGTTCTTAATCTGCTTTGTGGCCAGATGTGGATTTCCTGGGATGGTCTCTTTTCTGTAAAGAGGATACATTGATGAAGGATCTGATGAAGGGTGGCAGCTACACTGATCTGTGGATATGAGGATAAGATTTAGAAAATAATACAGAATTATTCTGGTACACCAAAGTGGTGATAGTAGATTCTTTTCTAAAATTCATGAATTCACAAACCTGGCAGGTAGCTAAATTTCTAGTGCCAGGTATAATTTCCCTCTGGTTGAGTGGGCCCTAAGATTCTAACACTAAGAAATGATGAATGTTCAAGATGACAGATGGAATTTTCAGGAATCTGAACATTACATATTACATAAAATATCAAAATGCCACATATATTTTAAATAGATAAGTTTAATTAAAATGCTAATTTAGAGTTAAGTAAAAAAAGGTGTCAATGTAGGACCTACAGTTCAGGAGAATTTCATAACTGTTTCTTTCCTTCATTCTGTTTACCAGCATCTAGGCATCCTCACCACCAAGGATGTTTCATGAAGTGGGTGCCACTATCCAGTTCAAAGTCCAGTGCTAATATTTGATAAAAATCAAGAATCCCAGACTCTTTGCTTAACTAAATGCTCTTATCTAACATCACAACTGGGATCAAGAAGCCACCGTTTTTATTAAGGGTGGCTGATAACCTCATCCATAAATTCTCAAAATGCATAAAATCATATAACAAAATTTTAACTTTCATTTTTTCTAAGGAATTCTATTAATTTGCCTGTTTCTGAAGTATTGAAATGGTTAGTGTGAGCCACCATGCCAAGTTAGAATTCTTAATATCCGGTGGTTGCAACATAAACAGCACAATTACACAGTGGGTAAACTATCTAAATAAAAATAGCACCAGATGAGACGTGCAGGTGGGAAAGGTTGGGAAGTTTATATAACACATCATTACCTCTTGGTTGGTTTATTTATCTGACTTCTTTGGTTTATACTACTTGATACTTTATTTGTCTTTATTTTGGATAATTTGTCATTTATTCTTATATAATTTCACCTTTTCATCATAAATAGTTATTCCTATGAGATTTGGGGTTTCGTTGTTTGTTTTTGGACTGGTGTTAGAATGAGGTGTGTCTTTCCAAGGCTTAATTCTTACAACCTGACTACGCAGAGTCAGCAAATGAAAAAAGGATGAATGGACAGACACATTTACACAGAGAAGCTGTGGCAGGGTAGATTTTGCTCTGCAGACCCCTCCCTCCTTGGGAAGGTCAGAGAATTCATTGTATTTAGTTGAAATTGCAGGCAGGCTTATTGAATACAGATGAACAAAGTGGCAGGATAATATATGCAGATGAATTAGAAGGCAAATTTAACTGTTTCTGTGGGGGAGAAGTCTTTAGGACAAAACTTATAAAGAGATAGTCTGGGGACAGTGTCAGAGGGAGAAGCTATGGTCAGAATTCTTTTCTAGAATAAAAGGAAGATAGATCACACTAAGCAAGTAACCAAAAGCTACGTCCTATTGATAGACACCTGTGAAAAATTAGTTTTCTCCAAAGTAATTTCATTGGAGAAAACGAAACACTCTTAAAGGCAGATCCCATGCCCAGAAAAATATGACCACTACAAAACAATGTCAATGACATCTTTGGAGGTTCTTTGTTTCACAATGTTAAGCCATGGCTTGCATTTTTTAAAAAAAGATCTTACAGTCTTACAGTTCCTTTTCAGATATAGATATAGATATAGATATAGATGATATAGATATAGATATGGATATGGATATGGATATGGATATGGATATGGATATAGATATAGATATAGATATATTCTGGTTTGTGATTTTTATTTGAGTTTGGGTGTCTCTGCACCTCTCTGACTTTCTTGGACTTTTTCTTTGGTTCCTCTTTTGTTTGGTTGTTTTGTTCTATACTGATTTGTTCTTTTTTGATTTATTTTATTTTATAATCCTTACTTAGATGTTTATTTTTTTCCTGACATAGCATGGATATGGATGAGATGCGAGGTGGAGAGAAATTGGAAGAAGGAGCAGGATTGAAAATTATAATCAGAATATATTATATAAAAAATTTCTATTTTCAACATCTGCTTGTTACTTTCAAATATTTCATATTTTTTGTTTTAATTTATTCTCAATAAAATAAAATAGTCATTCTATTGTTTCCAATTATTCAAGTTAACATATTACCTGAGACACTTGCTCAACAATGTTCATAGCAGTATTATTCATAATAGCCAGAACCAGAAAAACAACAACAACAACAAAAAAAACTAGGTGCACTTCAACTGAAGAACAGATAAAGAAAGTGTGGTACATTTATACAAAGAAGTATTATTCAATTGTTAAAAACAAGGGCAACAGGATATTTGAAGGCAAATGAATGGAACTAGAAAAAAAATCATCTTGAGTGAAGTTGCCCAGACTGAGAAAGACATACATGGTATGTACTTACTCATAAGTAGATACTAGTTGTAAAGTAAAGAATAACTATGCCACAGAGAGGCGAGGTAAAAAGGCTGCAGGGGGAAGACAGACAATCAGGTATCTTTCAGGGGACTAACTAGGCACTCTCCATGTGTATTATAGTTGTATAGGTTGATCCTCTAGCAGGACTATTGACAATAGGAACAGGGCTGTCTCTAACTCTTACAGACTTATGGGACTCTACTCCTCATACGGGGTTGCCTTGCCTAGCCTTAATACATGGAGAATTGCTTAGTATTACTGCAACTTGATATGCCATATTTTGTTGATACTCATGAGAGACCTGCATTTTCCGAAACAGAAACGAAGGAGGAGAGGATTAGGGAGTTGGAACAGAGGGTGAATCAGGATAGGAACTACAGCTAGGGTGTAAAATAAATACATAAATACTGTTTTAAAAAAGGATATGATCCAAGTATATTGCATGAAATTTAATCAAAACAGAAAAATACTAAATATTTTGGATAACAAGTGAATATCACCATAGTAAACAAAAGAGAGAACAGTAAGTATGGAAATTAAGAGAAAAAGTAGATATTTATGAGTATAAGTATATGATAATTATAACAGTTAACATTTAGGACTGGAAACATAGTTCATCAGTAAAGAACATGTATTAATTACTCACATACAAGACCTGAGTTTGGATCTATCACCCATGTCTATGGCTCACAATCTCTTATAATCAGCTCTATGGGATCTAATGTCCTCTTCTTCCATCATCTGGTATCTATAATTATATACCGATTTCCATACAGAGGCACAGAGATAAATATGTAATTAAAAATATAAAATAAAATGACAAAATCTGTTTTTTTTCATCTTAAATAAAGACTTTGGGTAATAAAGCAGAATTATCAGTTCTCACTTTTTAAGGCAGTGGGAGCTGAGTCTTAGCAAGTCTGTGTTGTCCCAAGTCACTTACTTCCTGAGAAGTACAGTGAAATTTTTAGTAGAAGACATTTATGACCTTGGCAATAACAAAATGAAATTCTAACAGTTAATAATTTATAACAACTTTATGTGAGTGGTTAATACACACATTGAAGCAAGAGACAACTAACATACAGTTCACTGGTATGTGGGAACATTGATGTTTCCTCAGCCTGAGTAGGAAGACTGCATTTTAGATATATCAATTGGAATTGTAAGAACTGCAGAACCAGAACACTTCATGAGATCATACATTTTTTTATGTAATAAGGAAGCTCCACCAGGGAATTCTAACAACATGGAACCAAAACAAGACAAACCAGCACAATGAGAAGACCAATTGACATGTCGGCATAAATGCAAAATATCTCCAAGGATTCACCCTAAGATGAAAGGCTACAGACAGTTTGAGAGGCTGAGAATCAGTGTTCTCCCGGGATGAACATCCAAATAGGTTATCCAGTTCTAAAAGGTCAGATTTAAGCACAACACTGCATGAGCTCAGCACACATTGTGTGTGTGTGTGTGTGTGTGTGTGTGTGTGTGTTATCAATAATGGCTAAAGAAGAAGGGGTAATGCATTAGAGGGGAACGTGGAAGAGGCCATAGGAAGAATTGGAGAAAGGGTTAGAAATAATGTGAATATAATGCAAATGCTTTACGCATGTATGAAATTCTCAAAAAATTAATGAATAAAAAATAGAACAGGAAAAGATTTACCTAGTAATAGGGGAGGTTTTAGGGTGAATATTTAAAAATGAAAAGATAGAAATGAGGAAATGGAGAAACCCTGTCTCGAAAAACCAAAAAAAAAAAAAAAAAAAGAAATGAGGAAATGAGGACACATCAAAATGAAGATAACAGAGGAGGTAGGCACAGTGTCATCTAAAACATGCACACAAACACACATCCATTCACAGATTCTGACCAAATTTCACTATTTATTTGGCAAAAACAATGGTAAATATTCACACATACATAAAACCACATGATTGTACATAAAATTTAACTACTTGTTTTGATGCATGTATACACCATGTAATCCTGTTAAACACGTCTGTCTTTGTGAATTCTTATATCTTCTTCACAATGAAAGCATCAAAAGTAATTTCACCAAATTCTTCAGTATATACAGCACACAACAATAACATTTATTGACCAAAAGTAAGATTGTCTCCAAATACAATTCTGTAATATCTTCTTATTCCTCAAAATTACTTGGGAACCTCTCTCATCCCCTGGAACTTATGTTTTCTGTCTGTGGTGACATGTAGGCTTACCTTACAGATGCCTCAATTTCGTGAAAGCTGGCATTCGCTGATAACAAGATCATTATCATTAATCTGAGACAAAGACATGTTGCAGTAAATCTGTGCTTACTAATGCATTCATTTCAGTTTACGGTATTTTGGGAAGGATAAGACATTTTGTTTCAGCAGTGAAGGAAATTTTTATGTTAACATTATTTTTTAAATATTCTACAGCTCAGCATATAACACAGATGCAGATGTTCATAAAGAAAATTTCAAAGAAATGCGATCGTAAATTGTATTCTGGTTGCCCTCTGAATTTTATATAAGCTTTGAGAATCTGCAACACTTGACTTCCGAATTAGTGATTTATTTTTAAGAACTACTAGTATAGTGACTTCTTTGCATTAGTGATTTTATGAGTCAGCCATGAATCTAGCTACTACTATTTTATATAAGTGTGCATAGTAACGTGTGTGTGTGTGGTGTGTGTGTAAGAGAGAGAGAGAGAGAGAGAGAGAGAGAGAGAGAGAGAGAGAGAGAGAGAGAGAGAGAGAAAGATAGAGAGTCACAGTATGCATTCTTATCTGAAGAGATTCTTTTTTGCCTTCTGAAGGCAGGGTTATCAACTCTGCTTCATTAATGCCTACATTTGATCCCATTATATGCCTGGCTTGTAGATGATAAATATACGAAATTCAATAATGATTTCTTTGAGTCCTTTACCCAGCACCTGTTATTTTTGGCACTTGTACGGAGTTTTGTATTTGGTGCAAATTAGCACACCAAATTGCATCAGCACATCTGCTCATCTAAGGTATTTTATAAACAATAAAAGCTGTTTAGTGTAGGGTGTCTAATGTCCCAAAAGCATTAATTGTAGATATTCTTTTAACCTAGACTACAGTGGCTAGATTATATTTTCCAAGATGCATTAATATGGAAGTGTTTTCAGAACTGCTGCAGTCTTTGATTTGATCTTTTCACTACATTATTGTAGATAATAACACGGATTCTCAAGAAAAAAGCAAACTATGAAAATGTACATGGCATTTCAAAGACGAGATACACAGAGATCTTGGGTAGATAACTACAGCATGTCCTGTCTGCAACTAGTATGTACGGGTATGTGTACTGCACGGAAGTCTGCGTATGACTCTATAATAGGGATGATGCCAGACTGAGGCTTGCTCTCCTTTCCATGAAAAGACTGCTCCTCAGTGACTTCATGCTACTTTCATCAGTGAGACATAACTTTATTGATATCGTTCAGAGAAATTTTCTTCAAAACCAATTTCTTAACATGAGAAACTTATCTAATCAAAATATTCATAAGCAATACTCACTTATTTTATTACTACATGCTTAATGGTTCTAGAGGAAATTCATTTAATATTCCCTTTGACTTTGATTCTTCAAAATCAATTAATTCTTCATTCTAATTTCAGTTCTTCTGAGCCATTGATTCTTTTCCTCATTAGGTTCTTTTAATCACTTGACTTCTTAAAAAAGCCACAGTTCAATTTCTAAGAGATGTTTCCTCTGGAAAAATAAAAAAAATTGTAATTATACATTCCCAATGTGCTTTCCTACTCATGATTCTTGCTCTGCTTCTGCATAGGGTGGCAAATGGTAGAGAGGACGAAGAGAAGGACATCTCCCTGGGTTCCCCTGTGTGAGCATCATCTCAGCATCCACCACCCACACTATCTTCCCAGGTTTGTGGAGCTGATGAATACGCCAATTCCAGCAGTCATTTCCTGGGATAGCCTTATGCCATAAAGTGGATGCAATTTTCAAGCTCTGAGGTAGACTTTAAAACAGTTTCACTTTCTTTTTAATGTACTAATGAATATTTTCTTAAATGATAGTATACTATTTACTTTAAATTCTATGAGTGTATGTCTATTAGGGTGTATGTCAATAGGTGTGCATATGTGTGCATGCATGTGTAATTTTTTGTCACCTACAAGTAGTTCACCCTCATTTTATAAAATTTTTCTTACCTACCTCAAAAACAAAAAAAGGAAAATTAAAATCTTAACTTTTCATAAGTGTACCTGTGTTAAGATCTTTATTTTATTTTATAGGGTTTTCTCCTGGGATAGTTTTCCATTTAAAAAAAATTAGTAGTCTGGGATTTTTAAAAACACTATCGGAAATGTGGTTAGAGACAGTTACTGATCAGGCTTAGTGAATCAGTTATAAGCTGTTGATGCTTTAAATCATTTGTTTTTAATGTGTTCGTGACTGGAGAGAGTGGTTTGATGTAGGATGATATTCTGGAGTCTTTATAAAATGCTGGCGATACTAAGATTCAAGAGAAATCTAAACAGTTTTCCTTACCAAATTTTCCTTGCCTGTCCTTCACCTCTGACCACAAATAAACTCTCTTGGATCAGATAAAGACTTATAAATGTATTTGGTAAGAATTTAGCACTTTGATTGGTTGATCTCATTATTATTTTCCCCTCTAGTATATGGATAATACCTTCATTTATCCATTTTGTATGAGGTTTTATTTCTCCAACTATTTCATCTTGCATCAATCCTCTTCTAGCTCTGTAGAGAAAGCTTTCTGAAGGCAGGCTATTTTTCAAATCTAATTTAATTTTATTACTTGGCGCTATACAAGGGTCTCAAGCAGAACAGAGACTTGCTGAAGAACAGATATCAAGTATTCAGGCCATCTCAACCCTTTCTCTCACAGCCAGCTTTTTATAGATTTGTTTAAAGAACAAAGATAACTCTTGTCTTTATTGAAGTCTTTTCTCTGCTTTAGTGCTATTTAATCTTTGTTCTCCGGGAGACCAGTTGCCAAATGTTTTTCCCATTATATTTTTCCTCTCCATGATTCAAGAAAGAATCTGTCAGAGAAAATGAAGATAAACCTAAAGGACATAACTTTCAATAGGGAACATTGTGTTACCATTCCAAAGTATACATGAAACCCACACAAGAAGTGTATTCTTATCCAAAAGAATAGAGATTTAACTTTAGGAACTATGACATTCACAGCTAGTATGAATCACATTTTTGAAGGATCAGATGAATTTAATACTCCTGATCTCATCTCAAAATAATTATGTTAGGCAACTTCAAGGTAGATTACTACCTTATGGCTTTACACAAGTTATTCTACATGGCCCTAAAGCAATTCTGTAAGAATATGTTATCTCAAATCACCAGAGAAGGAAGTTGATACCAAAAAGATTAAAAATGTACCTGAGCCCACACAGTGACCGCAGGCATGATGTTACAACACAGATTTATTCTACTTCAAGTCACTTTTATTTCTTCTGATTTAAATATTTCCTAGATTCAGACACTTTCCTGTTAAAAAATAAGTTGGATAAAATTTTATAAGTAGATGTGGGGGGCCACTTGGTATTTATCTGATTTACTGTTATTAAATAGTTAACATCAATATCTCCACTGTAAAACAAGCAGATTGGAAAACTCTATTCCTAAAATTTTGACATTTAACAAAGGTGTATTTATCTATATGCAAACAAGTTCATGGAGTATGTGGGTGCTGTACTGTTTCTGCCCTAGCAACTGAATTAAATGGGCAGATTTAATTCCATCTAATTAAAGTCATGAGAGGAGAGGGAGAGGGAGAAAGATATCAGGGTTGGAGATTGGCCACTTGCTTGGGGCAGCAGTGATTGAGGATTACAGGAAATAAAACAAATAGAATAATTTGGAAATGGTGCTTCATGCAGCGATCACTATAACATTGTCTTTTGTACTTGTCTACAGCAAGAAAATACCCTGACCAATGCAACATAAGGAAAAAGCTTATTTTGACTCAAAGTTTGAGAATATAGTACATCATGGCAGGAAAAGCAGGAGAGCAGAAGTTTGAGGTTACTGGTCAGTATACATCCACTGTCAAGAAGGAAAGATGTTCACTCTTGGGTAGTTATAGCCTTTTATAGGCAGTTCAGGACCCATGTCTAGGGGATGATGCAGCACACCATTAAGAAGGTTCTTTTCACTTCAATTAAACCAATCAAGGAATTTCTTCACATGTGTGCCTGGAGAATTGCTTCCTAGTCAATACCAGATTTTGACAAGTTGACAATCAGCACTTACAACTGAAAATCCTCACTTACCACGGTGATTGTTTGAATGAAATTCACACCATAAATCCTATGCAATTGAATTCTTGGTCTTTGGTTAGTAGCTGCTTGTGGAAGGTCAAGGGGTGTGGCCTACTTACAGAAAATAAGTTTTTGGGGGCAGACTTTGTGGCTTCAAAGGACTCCTGTCATTCCCAGTGTGCTCTCTGACCCATGTGTGCTATTTGAGAAGTCAGCACTCAGCTGTTTTTTGCAAAAGTCATTTTGCACTGACATCACAGAATCCAACCCTCTGAAATCATAAGCTCAATTATATGCTTTCTTTTATAAGTTGGCCTTAGACAGCTTATTTAATTTGATTATCTTGCTTTACAAAGCATGCCTCCCAACAAGAAAACCTAAGAAATATGCTTACTGCTGTCAGCATGTAGTGAGCTAGAGATTTGTCCATCTACAGAAGTACAGAGTTGTCTTTTCCATTTTTTGTTAGTTCAGTCCATTTGAGTGTGAATTGTTTATTACAGATTTGACATGATTGACTGTTTCCATACTTTATCTGTTGATCTCTAAGAATATCGAGATTTTAAAAAGGACTCATTAATAGGATTAATTTTAGAAATATATTCTGACTGTTTAGTGTAGATTGTGTAAAATGAATAATTTATTTTTGACATGGAAGTCATTGACTCATTTAGTAACTTGAGATGTGCCCCTGAGGAGGGAACAAGGCAAACACTGTCTCTGGGAGTATACTTTTTAAATTGAAAATCATTTCTTTTTGGAACTACAACTTAGAATTAAATCATCTCTTTATGTAGTCTGACAATTTAAAATATATTTACTGTATACTTCTTAAGTATAATAATTTAATGTTAATAAAATATGTATGAAGTTATGTTTTCAAATTTCATGTGTTTTATCATTTCAATAGAAGAGTAACACATTATATCGATGGTTGACCTGAAAAAAAAATCTGCTTATCAAACGATGTAGATTTCTTTTCTATATTATCTTTTGTTTTCCAGAATGAAGTATGATTAGTGTTGCATTTTCTATTTGTTTATTTGTAGAAAGCCAACTTTGACAAAAATCATATTTTTCAGGGTAGGAGCATGAGGGTTAGAATTATCTAGGCAAAAGGAACAGAAATATAGGCAGAAACACACAACAGCATTGGGAGGGAGACTCAGTGAACACTAAATTCACCATGTTTATTCTTCCACATGCTTATATACTTCACTCCAAAAGGGGGTCGGGAGGCGTCAGACTTCAGTAACATGACACAAAGAATAGACTTGAGTTTTCCTACCTTTGGTCCACATGGAGAGGATCCATCTCAATACCCAAAATACTAATTAACCACACCCTACATCAGCATCTCTCCTTTGTAATCACACCTGTTATCGAGGACTTTGAGATAGAACAAAATAAGCTCAAACTTTCTGACTACCAATCAAGGAAGAAGAATCTCATAGCTCTGTGGGCCCTCATATTTATTTGTGTGTGTTTTTAAGAAGTGTGTTGGTTTAATATGCCTAAATTGGTTTTCAGCCCATGGTATTTTATGCAAGAATTTGTGGAAACAAAGTTCTTGTGAAAGATCATAGTTTTAAAAGGCCATAGACACTGTGAACTCTGTATAGACTGGTGGACAGCAAACATGTTTGTTTTGGTGTATAAGTCTCAACATTGCTGCATAGTAAAGAATGTAGACAAAGAAAGCATAATTGGTCTCTTGAATAGAACAATGCATTTAATAACTTTAAGCTTCCAGAATGCATGGATCTAGGTTTGATCTAATTGTAAAGGGATTACTTAGTGAATTAACCAAAAGGAAATTACATAAAATGATGTTAATTTTCCATAATTAATTGTCATGATTACCACTCACTGCTATTTAAAATAAAAATTGAATTCTGAGTGCCCCAGGAGGTGTCCTGTTCACAGAGCCTCACCACTCTATGTCTAGTGCTTGTCAATGCGTAACCCAACAGAAACTTTGGTTTTAAGGAAGGAATCACAGACATTGAAAAGACAGGTTTTAAGCATCATTCACAATGCAGAAGTAAGGAAAGGACTTGGCTGTCCTTTTTCCATGTTTAGAATTGTCCCTGCATTAAGGTTTCATTTAGTCTTGTAACACAGCCTGGCAAACAGAAGGCAAGTCTGATGACAGTAGTACACATTAGCACAATGGGGAGAAAGTCAAGTGGATTGCTAATTAGACATGGTTCCAGTAGGACTGGATGATACTAAATGACTTGAGTTAGAATGGATCACTCATTTCAACTCATTGAAACAAATAACAACCTTAAAATACCAAAAGGATACAAAAATTATAATCTTTCCATCATGGTAACATTGACATATATAAAAAAAAATCTGGCACACGTAGTCATTTAGCAGACTTGTACAAAATGTCATTTTAAAGTATCCTATGTTTGTGAATTTATTAATAACAATTTATACATGTTACTTCAAAATAAATATGGAAAATCATGGCTAAGCCTAAGAAATAGAGGAACTATAAATAAACACAAGTTAATAGGTTTTCAGGGTCAGATACTTAATATCAATTTTATAGCTTGTATCTATTATGTTAATGTTAATGTAATTGCCAGCTTTGAAAAATCTCTAGTTATCTAGGGAAGAGTACTTTTCAGAGCACAGCAGTGAGGGACTATATACATTGAGGATAACTTGTACCAGTATCTGTGAGGATTAATGTGAGGGCATCAGCTGAGCTGAGAAGACCCACCCCCATTGGATGCTGTCATTCCCTGACAGAGTATTGATAATATAACCTAAAGAAAGGTACCTGACCAGCAGCATGCATTTATATCTTTGTCATGATTGGGAAAGTGATGGAACAGGTTGCTTTAAGCTCCTGTTGCCTTGATGTCCTTGTCACGATTGCTTTAATCTCAAACTCTAGGGCACAATGAGGTTTCTCCCCTAAAAAATAGGCAGGTTTCTCTGCAAAATTTAGCTATATTTTAGAGGGAATTCTATACTACAAAAATTGTGCACTTGTTTCAAAATCTTACTCTTTGTATACCAATTTTCTGGATTTCTGCTAACTTTGTCCGCACGTCTAGCTTTCTATCAACTTAATCCTTAAGTGATTATTCTCTACAGTTACATGTCTAGCTCTGCGAAAGTGAAGGGCTCCACACATTAATAGCTGGAAACCAATTGAGGAAGAAGGTTAAGTGAATGGGATTGCAGTACTGTAAGGGTGCAAACAGGCCATGCAGTAGCATGAATAGTGAAAATAGTATTTACCAAGGAAATTATTTATGTATAGTTAGAAATGATATTAATTAAGGTGGTCTGTAAATATAGGGGTCTCAAAGTGAAATTTGCGTGACTAAATTGACTATTAAGTCATAGCTACATAAAAATGTGCAGAGAATCAAAGAGGTCAGTAAATACTAAATGAGCAGAGAGGCACGTGGGATGTCCTGTTTCAGGAGCACTTTGCATTTGTTCTAAAGTTAAAACTTTTTCTATAAGCAGAGTACCTTACAGAAGGTATTTAAATATTGAAATTTTCTTTAGGAAAAAAAGCATTTAAAAATTAATCCAGTGTTTCATGATAATTATGGGTGAGACCAAATTATAATGTAAAGGAAAAAGCTTAGATGACACAGACATTTATGTGATGCATTTTCTTCTTACCATGAAAGGGTATGAGGAGTTTTGTAATTGGCTGTGGATTTAGTTAGAGGTGATGGTATATTATTGGTGCTTTCATCTGAGAGAGGAAAGCTAAAAGCACAGGCAGACATAGATGAGCATAAATAGTTAATTCAACATTTCAGAATATTTTATGGAAAAGATAATGACTTAAGTTAAGCATTTGAATTTTCCTTACCTTGACACTCAGCAAATCTTACTTCAGCAAGCTATAATAAAAATTCTATGCATGTCTACAGTCAGATTTTACTTGAACAAGAGTTCCTCTAATCTTCTGTGTGCTATATCAGTTTTTCTTGTCCAAAACCTTATCTGAGTCTGACCGAATTGGTCTTGGCCTGAGCTTCCTTTCGATTGTGGGAAGCCCTTTCTTGACCTCTGCTTCTTTCAAAGTTGCTAATCTGTGTCATCAGAATGACTTTCTGTCTGCTACTTTTTTTCCCCATATTTCTCTTTATCCTTCTGGTCCTGAATGTCACCCTTTTATCCTTAACTCAATGGCGTCTCTGGTCTAGACACAGGCTTTTACCTGGTTCATAGATAATGTGGTATATAATAAAGAAGGATCAATGTAGAAATTTATGATATACACAGCTACCTGGAATAAGTCTTCTGGACAGTACACCTCCTGAGTAACCTTGTCTAGGCTGAGAGCACAGATAGCATCTTGGCGTTGTCAGGTATTAGACTTAGCTATTTATTATGAGGATAGGAGTAAGACTGATTACTGGAAATATCAAAGTTATTTGAAACTATCAATTTTTCAATTTTTTTCCAGGCCATAGTCAGCCATTGAGAATAATTTGTTTCAATTTTCAAGAGAAATTTTAATAATTATTTTAAAGAACTGAATTTTGCTTAGGATGTCTAGACTCCTGTCTTTAGCTGGCAATGGTTCTTATATACTTCCTGATCTTTCAACTTATTTGAGGTAGAACAAAATTTTACTTTTTCAGCTCTGATTTATTATGTCTACTTTGTTCTAAAAACAATAACCACCAAATTATGAAGTCAAAGTTCTGACTGAAATCAGTGAAATGTATATATTATCTCAGCAGAAATTGTTGGCTACTTCTACATGTACTTATTTCCATTAAAAATTATAAAACTGAATCATTTGAAATATAGTGATGTTCAGCACATAGCCCAGTCAATTCCAAGAGTGGAAATTATATACCTTTGAATAGTAGTCAACACTGCATGAATTTAGTTAGAAGAATTATATGTCAAAGGTCATATGTGAGCATTATTGTCAACATAAACAAATGATCAGGGATTAATTTTAATTGAACACTTCCAGTCAATTTTTAAAAGTCAGAACTCCTATAATGGGATGATGGAGGGACATAAATGACCACATTATCAAATGCTGTTATATTCTAGAGAAGTAGGAATAATACAACATATGGTAGACAGAAAATAAAAAGCTCAGAAACTTAGCTTCAGCTTAAAAGTTGTATTTTTCATTGTAGTAGGATTCTGCTTGTTGGTTCCTGGCCACTCAGCCCCAAAATAACCACACAGAAACTGTATTAATTAAATCGCTGCTTGCCCAATTACTTAAGCATATTGCTAGCTAGCTCTTACATCTAGAATTAACCCATTCACAATTCTTCTGCAGTTTCCCTCACATTGC
Source organism: Neodon shergylaensis (assembly GCA_025134845.1). Classification (NCBI taxonomy): domain Eukaryota; kingdom Metazoa; phylum Chordata; class Mammalia; order Rodentia; family Cricetidae; genus Neodon; species Neodon shergylaensis. The sequence goes on along the minus strand of JABTXL010011977.1, from coordinate 5,108,023 downwards.
TCTTTCAGTCTTTGTTCAATACAGGGTACTCCTCATTTGGGGTTATGAGGCTTCATCAATTTGTGACAATTCTCCATCTTACCTTGAATTAATTTCACTGTCTGTGCTTTTGCTTTGTATATGAAACCTGGAAGTCATTTCACTTCATAGTAATTTAGTTTTCAGTATTTCAGGTGGATTTGCGCAGTCTCATGTTAGTGCTAAAGTAGTTTGGGAATGGTTATCAATGGATGAGGTGACCCTTTTCCACATTTTATCAGAGACCACATGACAATATCATGAATGGTTATGAATGACTTTAGCCTCAATCACTTGGTTTAAATGAAGTTTTCAGGTCTTTCTAATTTAAACGTCTTACATTTTGATTTTTAATCCCATTTTGGTATCAAAATGGGTTGACCAAATTTAGGGAGAGAAGAACAAAGTTCTTTCCCTTGCATGAAAGATTGCCAAATATTTGGGAAAATAATGAAAAACTACCAAAATAATTAGTAAATATGTTGAACAAAGTATTTGTGACCACAAAGACATATCTCGTTTATTTTTTATTCACTCAATAATATTAGCATTCATCAGTAGATCTTTCTTGCATACTGATTCATTTTATTGGTTTCTAGAGAATATTAAAATTTCATTGTATGTGTGTGTGAATGTGTGTGTTTGTGATTTTTGTATTTCACTTTTTGTGTTTTTTTATTGTTTTGTTTTGTTTGTCTGATCTCCCTTACCCAAGCCACTAAGAGCTCTTAATAGAGTCTTGAACAGGGGTGGAGCATTACTGAGTTACTCCCTTTTCCATGGAGGACTATTGATGTGTCCACTCATGCAATTGCCTGTACCCACTGCTTCTGTGAGTTCTTGGGTGCAACATCTTTTTCATATTCATAATACAGTGGTTTCTTTGTTTGTTTGTTTGTTTTTTCTGTGTCTTCTAAACAGGGTTTCTCTCTGTAGCATTGACAGTTTTAGGACTTACTCTGTAAACCAGATTGGCCTCAAAAACCAGAGATCACCTGCATTTGCATGCCAAGTGCTGGGATATAAGGTGTGTACCACCACTGCCCAGTCAAAACAGTGTTTAACAATAGTTATTCTCCTTCTTGTCCTCTTCCCCTTGGATTTTTCCTACCCTCTCTTCAGTGTTTCCTGACTTTTCAAGATGGTGACAAAGATGTCTTGGTTATGCATTTGCACTAATCAATCACTTATTTTCAGTGTTCCTGACAGATATTTGCCATGGCATTAACAGTTGCCCAAAGGCCCACTTCTAAAGGAAGATTCATTGCCCAAGGCTGAGAGTAACATTAGTCTAGGTACAGAAATACATGTTTTGAGAGAAGTTAAACATCACACAATTGAGCAAAGCAAATAAGCAAAAACCAACCAAAGAAACAAAACACAGTAGTAGATTTCCCCATAGGCCTATGACCTTCCCAGCTAGGGGTCTTTGATTATGTTTCCAAACCAAATGTGAGCTTGTTCTTGGCAATGGGCTTCAAATGATTTCAGAATTCTGTTGGTTACTCCCATATTAGTCATGTCACATTGCATCAATGGACATATCTTCCTTGCCATGTTGATATAGTTACTGGTTTGTGGCTGACTATGACTGTTAAAGACTTTTCTGACCCAGCAGCCTGATAGAAGCTCTGACACTACAAAGTTAATCAGCATGAAAGAAGCTCCTAGCTCAATTGCAGCTTGATTTCCCTATGTCTTGCAACCAAGGAATGTGATATCTTCATCAATATTGGTTTATCATTTACTTCCACCCGGGAAAAAGGGAAAATCTCAACACACTGTATTTTTCTGGGGTTTTCAAAGGTTAGGCCTCCATGACCAACAAATCAAAAGGAGATATGCCATACCTGGTAATCTTGTTTTTTGAATTCATTTTTAGTATGTATTCTAATTAATTTGCAAATCATAGGAATTCATATGGTTTTTTCATATAACCTTAGCTTCAGATGAATTATATATTTTGCTCTCTCTCTACCAATAATGCATGTCTATTTTCCTGACCTCTATAAGCACTGCATGTTAAATAAACCAATTGTGTGAGAGATTTTTCATTATTTGTCTTTCTGGCCCAATTTACCTCACTTTGTAAAACGTTTTCTATTTTCATCCATGTACATACAGATTTAATTATTTTACAGCTTAATAAGATTTCATGTTTTATATTGAATACATATTCATTTTCTGTCCATCAAATTAAAGACATTAAGGATTGTTATACAGCCTAGCTATTGTGAGTAAGGCAGGAACAAACGTATACAAGAAAGTATCTCTAGCGTATGATACAGAACCATTTAGATACATGCCCAGATGTAGCATAACCAGGTCATACTATAGTTATATTTTTTGATTTATGGGAAGCCTCTACCCTGATTTCTTTACTGGCTATTTTATTTTTACTCCTCCCTCATGGTGAATAAATGTTCCCCCCTTTACCATGTCCTTGACAACATTTGTTATAATTTATTTTAAATTAGAAGCCTTCATCTATACCTATAGTATAATCATAGTGAGAAAGAAATCAGATAACAAATCATTCACAATAACTTCAACAATTATTTTGGAACAACAACAAAAAGCATTAAAACATGTGGGACAACATTAACAACTGCATTTCTTGTGAAGTGGAACAAGGAAGTATGAGACTAGAGCAGGTCTGACTTAGTGGGGTAAAGGTCAGATCTTATGATTCTACATCTAGTATCTTGGACACATCATATGTCCTCTGGTTGCTGACAAGAAGATAAGCTCTCAGTTGGACTGTCCCCATTTACTTGTTTTGCCTTTTTTGAGCTGATATCCATCTTCTTATAAGCTCTTGTATTCTGGGATTTTACCAACGCCTTAGACTTTACCTTCAAAGTTTTGTGTCTTGACCTTCACGTGACTCCAAGTAGAAAAACTGATCTATTACATATTGTCTCAAAACTCAGGATTTCCATAACACATCTTTATAGAAGTTTCTATAACCCCATATTAGGCATGATTCAGCAATCTTCTAGGTCATTCCCAGCAGAGTCTGTTTATAATGAAGATGAGAATTTTTCAAAATTTATTTTGAAAAGAGAAATTATATGTTACAGGAGTGCCAAGGCCCAAGTCAAGAATTATTTCCAAATCAGTGCTAGAGAGATAATGACTTTTGACTTTGAATATGAGAATGCACATGGGAGAAATGTTATGGTAAAAAGAAAAATTAAAACCTGAAGTTCACAGGACTATTACTTGAATAATCATGGATATGTGAAAGAAACAAAGGGTCAGTGGTGACACCGTGGATCTACTCAGGAAAATAGCCTGAAGATATTGTTAGTTGAATTACTTGAAATATGGATCAATAAAAGATCATATTACTGAGAAGATTAGGTTCAGATGGTGATATTTTCAGTTACTGTCATTTGTGGAAAACTATAAAATGCATCTAAGTTTTTTAATTTTTCTATGTCTCTAACTCAAGACAAAGAAAATAACTCATAAAATGATATAAAGATAACTATAAAATGACAGAATCATTAATGAGGTTACAGAAAGCACCCATGTAGTAAAAGTAATTGAAATGAATATTTATGACACCAAATTATATATTTTGCATTATTAGATCTTAAAATCTCAGCAAAATCAATGATGAAATAAAAGTAAATTTTAATGAACTTGGTTAATAATTTTGTTGCCTGATTATATTACATACAATTAATTTAGGAATTAACTGTAAGTATTAATCTAGGAACTTTTGTATCTGGGAAACACAATATCACCAACTCAGAGTTCAAAAGTATAAACAAATGTAGCACACTAACATAAAATTTTGAGGATTATAATTATGAATTAGTAGACATTAATAGATCTGGATTGATAACCAGAAAACTAGAAAATAGATATTCTCTGTTTGTGTGCAAGCTAAATGAGCAGCAAGAATTAAATGACAAGCCTAAGGTAAAAACCTTTTAATTATTGATGTAAAAGTAGAGTGTAAATAGAGGGATACAGATAATATCTTTTCATTATTTTCCTCACATTTGGCCTTTTCATGTCTTTCAGTCTCTCAGCAGAGCAATAAAATCACTTGACTTGACATCCTCTTGGCTTAATAAGATATATATATATATATATATATGTATATATATATATATATATATATATCCAAACCCACATTGCCAGTGCTCATCACTCAGAATATAATGTTTTAATCATAAAGCAATAATGGGCTGAGGGAAGATGTGATTTTATATAAGTTGTGATGATTCATTAATTCTCAGATACCAATAATCTATATAAATCAGGGTGAATGGACATAAACTGCATAATACAATTGAGAGGCTTAAAAAATTTACAGTAACTTTCTTGGAACTTAATGAATTTTTAATTCATGCAAATTTTCATAGAAGGGACACAGCAAAGGCATTTCAAAATTTATGTTGAGATACACTCAATTTCAATTAATTCACTGCATCAGTGAAGCAGAAAATATGAGGGCTAGTGTCTGATGGCACTAAATTGCATCCATTGACTTGATTTCTAACATTGTGTGAGGTAACAGAAATCAAATGAATGGATTGAATTCAGACTGAAAGTGGCTGCAGATATGTACAGAATGGTAGAGTTGATGGATTGTAGTAGAACAAAACTTTTCATTTTGTTAGATAATGCCTTACTCTGGATTATCTTGTCTGGCTTTTGAGCTCAATGAAAATAATTAAATATCTCAGAATATAAAAATAGATTGAAAGTTTAAAAAGTTATGCCTCTTACTTATAAAATTAACTGGTACTCCTTTGGAAATGTGTACAAGACCAATTATTAATATTGAAAGTTTAAATATTTTTAATATGTTGGCTTGTATATTTTACTTAATAATTTTCTAAAATTTAAATCCTGTAGAGTGCACATCAGTTATATTAAGTGCCTTATCTTTGAAATATATTCTTCAAGTTGAAAAGGTTTTATATAAATTTGATGATTAATGTATGAAAACATACAAATTCTTCTTTCATTAATGAGAAAATTCATGTGGTCTTCAGATGTTGCAAAGAAAGCAGTTAAGACATCATGTTTCAATTAAAAGAAAATTGGACTATGTAGAAAGTCCTTTCCTGTGACTATAAGTTCAAGCGTATTTCTCACTTTGTTCTCTAAAAGATTCAGAATGTCAGATCTTTTGCTGAGGTCCTTGATCCATTTGTATTTTTTAGGATAAAGTGTGAGAGAATTATTCTGCACATAGTTATACAGTTTGCAGAAGATGCTGTCTTCCTCCAACTAGTGTTTTGGCCTCTTCATTAAAAATGTTTGTTATAGAAGTGCAGGCTTATATTTGGGTCTTCAATTCTGTTCCCTTGATCACTATGTATAATGTCTAGATATGGCATAAAGCCAGTACCATGCTGTTCTTATTACAATGGTTCTGTAGCATAACATGATGTCAGAATTGTTGGAATCTTCAATGCTTCAATCGTGTTTTTATTATTTATTATTGTCTTGTTTATACAGGGCCTTCTGCGTTTCAGCATAACTTTTTAAATTGCTTAAATTTTGCCAAGAATTGTTTAATATGCATGAGTCAGAGAACATGGAGAATTCAAGCTAATCATTTTGTGGAAACCTCATCACTACTATCTACCATTCATGGTGCTAACATGTGCTATGTCGTTTGTAAAGGGGGTAAAGCAATCACTAGTCATATCTCATAAAATACAGACATTTAATCTAGGAAGATGTGTTCCCTGTTGCGATTGTGGTACAAATACTATGGGAGTGACTAAGTACTTTCTGATTGGGCTTAAGGCGCACTCCAGAAGATTAAACTCTTGCCTGGTTCTGTTACCTGGGTCAAGAACCAGGGCTCATAAGGCTTAGAGAAGAACTTCCCAAATTTATTCTGCTAAATGAACATAATATTAAACTGCTCCCTAAAGACTTCTCTTTATATTCGTAATTTTGTGTACCTTTCAATTCTCCTCTGAGAAGCTTATTTTTGTAGTGTAAAAATGTTTATATAGAGATCCAGAACTGGTAAATGTGTAGAAAGAGGTTGTGAGTGCTTCGTTCTAAATAAAATGGTAATATCACACCCCCAAGGCTCAGGAATCATCTCTGAAGAGTGGCCAAATGATGGCAAAATCCAGAGGTTGAAGAGGACTGCAAGATTTTTGTACACAGGAACTCATAGTGGTTGTGGTTGCTGGTACAAAACTTCATGATCAAACCAGCCAAATTCCCAGCATGGATAGACTAGGGACCCAGGAATCCTTATCTGTAGCTGAGCAGCTATTGGAAGTGACAGCTGTAAGGGCAGAAAGAGTAATTTTTCCCTAAGACATGATTGGTTTCCCAGGCTTCAATGAACACACTCACACCTTCCCACTTACTAGAAGCACTTATTGAACAGAGTGGGTTCAAAGTAGAAGACATATAGCTGGAAGGTAGATGTGGTGAGTTGGGTAGAAGAAGTTGAAGCACGATATGGAACTATATACGTACATAAAATTATCAAGAATAAATAACAATAAATAAAATAAATAAGTCTATTTTTTTAGAAAGCATCTGATGCTAAGGTAAGTATATTTCTTTGTATGTTTTTGGAGGTGATGATAGACTTCCAGGCTTGGCCTCCACTCCGTATGTAAAAAAAAATGAACTTGAAGTCCTATTTAAATACACAGTTGAAAATAAGAGTCATATATATATATATATATATATATATATATATATATTTGTATAAAACAGTTCATCTGTGATTATGTTTTGTTTAGTGCTTCTGTTTAGTTCTCTGTATTTTGATAGTGTTATCAATTATTAAGAATGTAATCTATGAATATCCTCTCTGAGTATAAAGGTACTATAAAGGTGTCATATGAAGTGGTTAGCTATTAAATGCTGGACTGAACTGCAGAAGAGTGGTGATTATCAAGTTGGAGAAAGATGGGTTTCATTCACCTTACATGAAGAATGAAATATAAAGAAACATATAATATATTCCAGTACCTTCTAAGATAGAGAGCATAACATCTAAGTTAAGTTTTGGCTCTTGGGAATAATGTGTAACAATCACAAATTTATTGAATAGAATAATTATGTAGAGTGAACCAGATACACACACACACACACACATAAACACACACACCAAGAGCAACAATTAAAGAAAAAGGCTATGGATTTTAAAGAGAGCAAGGGGCATATAAGGGTGGGTTTAGAAGGAGAAAGAAAAAGGGAGAAATGAGATTATAAATTATAATCTCAAAAATGTTTTTTAAAAAGGATTACCTCTGAGTTAATTCTGGAGATACATCCCTCATACTACCTTTTGGCCATGCTGTGGTTCCTATGATGTCTCTTTCCATAAGGAGTGAGTAAACTGGGCTATGGTGGTTTATCTACCTCTGTAACATAGAAAACCTTCCTGACTGTGTTCCAGAAGACTGTGGTTGCTTCAGTGGTTACCAGAGGCTTATTGCAATAATTATTGCAATAATGTCATGAAACCACTTCTGAGATAACACTGCAGCCTGGGTGTAATTTTTCTGCATTTATTCTTATGTTCAATGTTGGTCATGTCTTTTAATTCTACTTTTCTTTTAACCACAGTTATCCTCAGTATTTACTACCATTATAATTTTTTAGGTACTTTGCTTACTATGTTTCTTTCTACACTCATTGTCTAGATTAAATAATTTCTTTCAGAAAATCCAGATTTTATATCTGGAAATAATTTTACTTGAATTTTACTGTTATGAATTTTTGTTTGTGTATGTGTGTGTGTTTTATGTGTGTATGGGAGGATGTGCATATGGATGCATGTATATGTGTGCATGTTTATGTGAGCATGTGTATTTTTGCATACATGTGTGTATGTGTGGTTGAGTTCCTATGCTTTCAAAAGCACAATTGTGGAAGTCAGAGCACAACCTGGAAGAACCACCTCTTCATGTTGAACATGTGTGCTCTAAGGATAGAACTCAGGTCATTATGATTGGAGACAGGTGTCTTTACACAATGAGCAGTCTCACTAGACCAGTTATTTTACTTTTGAAGGCTATTTTGATAAAAAAAAATTCCATACTAGCAACAACTATTATGGCATTTCAAAGCTATTATTTCATTGATTTCTATGCATTATTTCTCCTGAAAATAAGATAGCACTAAATATCACCAAGGTTATTAATATCTCTACTATATTTTCTGCATCTTGAGTACATGTTAGACTGCTGCTCTGTGTGAAATTGGCACTGTGGCAGGTACAGTATCGTCGTCTCTCTCATTTAACTTTCTCACACCTTGATTCTTCATTTTCGTCACCCCAACTCTCAAAGATTTTGTTGTTTCATTAGCTTGAGCTTTCCAAAGATCAGGGAATTTGCCTGAAGCAAGACATGCTTTATTCATCATACTCACAAACAAAAGTGTATACTAGTTTTTGATATATTAATAAAATGAATTATTTTATATTTGCTGTTTCATTTTGCCACTTATATTTATAGAAACCCAAGAAACTTACTAATTAAGGGTAAACTGGAGTTTCTAGTATAATAATTGATGGTGAAGAGCTGGCATTTTTAATAATGTGATAATTTTAGATCGTTTGAAGCATTTTCTTGTATGGCTAAATTGCTTACTTTATACCTTCCATCCATAATGTATCCTCATTATGAGTTGGAAAACATGCCTCATGTCTTTGACTTTAATTATTCTCTGATACAAGCTGGAAATGCTAATAGCTTTTACACTATGGAAATTTTATGACAGTCAAATTATTTAAACTATATTGTTAAGGTTTTTGATGATGATGTTATTATAATTAAAATATTAAGAGACAGTAACACATCTGAAACTGAAGTTCACATTAATCTGTAGGAGGCAGGTATATATTGCCATTATGCATAGTTTTATAGGCATTGCCACAGTGGTACAAACATGAACATAAGCAAGTGTACTATACCAGCTAATTTCTTCAAGTATCATTTATAACTGAATCACCACTGTACTCTTATTCTAACTAAAGTACGAGGTTAACATTTTCATATATCACATTTCCTGGAGCATTTCCTTTTGCAAGTTTGGTATTAATGACCTTACTTATTTTATTGATTTTAAAATATGAATATTGTGAATATCCCTGAAGTTTATAATATAAACAGAACATGTTTTGATATGTGTTCATTGTATTCAGCATTATAATCACCTTTCTCTTCTACAGTTATTTTCTTTTTTCAGTATTAGAACACGAAGAAGAATCGCTAGGTTGTAAATTACATTCTTGGTGTCACTGAAGTCTAAGCAATGAGAAAACTGATTCAGTTCAGTAGTTAGGCAGTTTCTATGCATTAAAAATAAGTAGCAGCTTTCATTAGCAGGTCCTCTCAGTCAAAACTGTTATTTTTCTTCCAGTGTTTCTATTTCAAAATGCAATCTGCTTGTTTGCAAACAGAGAGGCCGGACTTGCCAATTATGCTAATCATAAGTTATAAAAATCTCTGGAACTTGACTGTTTGGGGAACATTTGGAAACTTCTTACATTGTCTTGACTGCCACTATCCATTACCTATCTATGTGTCCTACACTTTTACACTCGAAATTTTTAAGCCAGGCTAAACAGCCACTCTTTTCAGTAATTAATGTTTTTATTATTTTTATTTATTTTTAATTTTTTTTATTACTGTATAAATAATACTAATCAAAATTCCCATTTCCTCCCCTCCTCCCTCTTCCCTCCCGCTCCCCGACACACCCTCCCCCCACCTTCCTCCAGTCCTAAGAGAGAGCAAAGTACCCTGCCCTGTGGGATACAAAATCCAACACTCCTTCATAATAAAGGTCTTTGAGAGATCAAGGATATGAGAAACATATCTAAATATAATAAAAGCAATATTCAGCAAGTCGATAGACAACATCAAATTAAACGGAGAGAAACTCAAAAAATTCACTAAAATTGGGAACAAGACAAGGCTCTCTACTCTCTCCTTATCTCTTGAACATATTTCTTGAAATTCTGGCTATAGTAATAAGAAAACAAAAGGAGATCAAGGGAATTCAAATTGCAAAGGAAGAAGTCAACTTTCATTATTTGCAGATGATATCTATATCTATACCTATACCTATACCTATACCTATACCTATATCTATATATCTAATAGAGAACTCCTTCAGCTGATAAATTCCTTCAGTTATATGGCAGGATATAAGATCAACTAAAAAATACCATGAGCCCTTCTATATCCAAATAATAAAGAAGTTGAGAAAGAAATAAGAGAAACATCATCTTTCACAATAGCCACAGTTAACAAAATATCCTGGGGTAACACTAACCAAAAAAGTAAAAGACCTATTTGACAAGAACTTTAAGTCTTTAAAGAAAGAAGTTGAAGAAGATATCAGAAAATGGAAGAATCTTTCATGCTCTTGCATAGGTAGGATCAACATATATATACTTCCCTGCTCCCATATCCACCCTTCCTCCATCCCAACCGTCCCAGTCCCCCAAGCTCTCCCCATCCCCCCTTCTCACTTTTTCTCCCCATTTTCCCTTACCCCCATCACACCCCCACCCCCAAGTTCCCAATTTTTGTCTGGCAATCTTGTCTACTTCCAATATCCAGGAGGATAACTATATGTTTTTCTTTGGGTTCACCTTCTTTTTTTGTTTGTTTGTTTGTTTGTTTTTGTTTTTCGAGACAGGGTTTCTCTGTGGCCTTGGAGCCTGTCCTGGAACTAGCTCTGTAGACCAGGCTGGTCTCGAACTCACAGAGATCCGCCTGCCTCTGCCTCCCGAGTGCTGGGATTAAAGGCGTGCGCCACCACCGCCCGGCTTGGGTTCACCTTCTTATTTAGCTTCTCTAGGATCACAAATTATAGGCTCAATATCCTTCATTTATGGCTAGAAACCAAGTGAGAAGGGGAGGATGGGGGGAGCTTGGGGGAATGGGATGGTTGAGATAAAGAAAGGGTGGATACAGGAGCAGGGAAGTATATAACCTAATTAAGGGAGCCATCTTAGGGTTGGCAAGAGACTTGACTCTAGAGGGGCTCCCAGGTGTCCAGGGAGATGTCCCCAGTTAGTTCCTTGGCCAGCTGAGGAGAGGGAACCTGAAATGGCCCTATCCTATAGCCATACTGATGAATATCTTGCAGATCACCATAGACCCTTCATCTGGTGATGGATGGAGATAGTCACAGAGACCCACATTGGAGCACCGGACTGAGCTCTCAAGGTCCAAATGAGGAGCAGGAGGGAGAGCATGAGCAAGGAAGTCAGGACCGCAAGGGGTGCACCCACCCACTGAGACAGTGGGACTGATCTATTGGGAGCTCACCAAGGCCAGCTGGACTGGGACTGAAAAACCATGGGATAAAACCGGACTCTTTGAACACGGCAGACAATGAGGGCTGATGAGAACCCAAGGACAATGGCACTGGGTTTTTTTTTTTTTTTGTTTATTAAAGATTTCTGTCTCTTCCCCACCTCCGCCTCCCCTTTCCCTCCCCCTCCCCCAATCAGCAAGTCCCCCTCCCTAGTAAGCCCAAAGAGCAGTCAGGGTTCCCTGCCCTGTGGGAAGTCCAAGGACCACCCACCTCCATCCAGGTCGAGTAAGGTGATCATCCAAACTGCCTAGGCTCCCACAAAGCCAATAGGTTCAGTAGGATCAAAAACCCATTGCCATTGTCAGGCAATGAAAGGAGACAGAGACAGAGACAGAGACAGAGACAGAGACAGAGACAGAGACAGAGACCCACATTGGAGCACCGGACTGAAATCTCAAGGTCCATATCAGGAGCAGAAGGAGAGAAAGCAGGAGCAAGGAACTCAGGACCTCGAGGGGTGCACCCACACACTGAGACAATGGGGATGTTCTATCGGGAACTCACCAAGGCCAGCTGGCCTGGGTCTGAAGAAGCCTGGGATAAAACTGGTCTTGCTGAACATAGCGGGTACTGGGTTTTGATCCTACTGCATGTACTGGCTTTGTGGGAGCCGAGCCTGTTTGGATGTTCACCTTCCTAGACATGGATGGAGCGGGGAGGACCTTGGACTTCCCACAGGGCAGGGATCCCTGACTGCTCTTTGGACTGGAGAGGGAGGGGGAAAGGAGTGGGGGAAAGGGGAGGGATATGGGAGGCTGGGAGGAGGCGGGAATTTTTTCAATAATAAAAAAAAAGGAGAATTGAAGTTACATATGTAGAATAAAAGCTAACAGAATACTGAACATGACTCGAACAGCATGTGTGTGAGTTCATTTCAAAATCCCACAGATCAAAACTTTTCTAAGTATCTTTTTGCCTAGCTGTAGCATCTGACCTGAAACCTGAGAGTTAGTTTTGTGAGCTGGACTCCTTAGCTATCAATAATAAATTCCATTTTACTTATTTATTTATGTATTTATTAAATTCTTTTGTTCTGTTTTTCCTTTTACTGAATATTCTTTTTTCATACAAAATACACTGATTATAGTTTTCTCTCCCCCTACTCTTCCAGTTCTCCGCTAAAACCACTTCATTTCTCTTTCTTATTAGAAAAGAACAGACTTTTACGAGATACAAACAAGACAGAATAAATATAAAAGATTAAACAAAAAATCATAACCAGGCTACATGAAAAAAACCAACAAAAGTAAAAGAGCCCAAGATCACACAAAAGAATCACATGCTCACTCATGAGGTTAGTTTTAAAGTTCTAAACATCTCTACCTCTAGTTTTCAAAATTAATTGAAAAATAAATGTGACCAAAATGTTATTCTTCAGATTAGTTTTTAATTTTCAATTTTTTTGCCAATAAAATGAAATCCCATTAAAAAAAAGTCTGTAGCTCATAGAGCAGTTGACAGTCCTATAGGCAGACACAAAATTAGAAATTTTGGAACTATCTTTTATTTTTACTGAAAGTGAAAGTTGGTTACACATTTAAGCTGAAAACACTAACAGATCAGTGCTCTGACAACACTAATGAAACAAGCAGAGAATTTAACAGATAGCGATAAGTAAGGCAGCAGCCTACTCTCTAAATGATCATCAGCTATGGGAGACTCCTCTGTAATCTAAGCAACTATAGCAAACTTGGTATTTACCACAACCATAATTTGGACTGCTAGTGGGCAACAATCAGGAGTCTAAGAGACACTTGAAGAAGTAAAAGACCATTTAGGCTGACGTTACTGCAAAGGGCTGGTCTGTTATTATGGTTTGACTCTGCTAGCATAGAGTTTGAGTTTCATTTATAGGGAAGAATTATGGCATTGCAGAAGGAATGAAAAAGATGACAATAACAACAAAGAAGTAAAGAATGAGAAGATAAACTAGAATTTCCAGAAAAAAATAATCATAACTTGAGTAAAAGTATCTCTAACAGTAAGGAGAACTTCATGAGTTTGGAATGTGGAAATGTTGCCAAAATTGACCATAAGTATCTTGAACTTCTTTTAGTTTCCTCGATAGCCATTTAGTTTTTGTGTTATTGACTGATATAAAATACTTATTAGTATAAAGTAAGCCACCTACTGACTCAGCACACTCGCTCCTATGCACCCAGAAGGTAAGAATATCATCAGGTAGCCCCTAAAAAGGCTAACAACTATTTCTCTGCATTGTTGAAACCCACCTTCACCGTGCTCCCACCAATGTACTTCATACTGCTTATGAATCTCTTTGGTTATAAAACTATAAACACTTTATGGAATTACTTCTACATTGGAATATGGCATTTATATCAGCCTGGATACATTTTAATGTCATAGTCATGCACAGTTGCCTCAAGAATAAATGACCTTTTACTCTCCTTATGGGGAGAACTGTGCTTTGCATTGATAAAATCAATGGGAGAGTTGGTGTTTCTCTTAGAATTTGCTTATGAACTTGAGTTTCACATTTGTGAAATAGGCTCTGGATCGTGTTACAATTAGAATGATTTGATTGCAAAAATGTTAAAAGGTATTTTTCTGTTCTAAGGCAACCTAGAAATCATTGATTTGTAGACATATTGCACTTTATTTTGATTTCCAGAAATATAGTATTGCATGTAGCTAATGGCAAAATGCCAATAGATGCAAGAAGTTAAGACACTGGTAATATAATCGTTAATGAAAGGATTCTCCTCCCACTTAAATTATGAGTTGGTAATTAACAGGCTACTAGCATAAAGCATTTAACTAAGTTATTATGAGTTTGGATCACTTTGTAATTGCATGGGAGACCAATTACCATAAAAGAGAAAGATCATTCCTATTGTTTGTAACCTAATAAAATACAATTACGTAGATTCATAGGGACTAGCAATAAATAGAAAATAGAGAACGGATGAATTAAAAGAGAATGAAAGTATCTACCTACAAATAGCATTACTGCTTTGCTCTTCAAACACACTAACAGTGTAAAGTTTTGAACTCTAATATTGAAACACTGTAACTGAACTTTAGAAATATCTCTTGCCTAGCAATTTTATAAAGTGCTGCAATAAAATTAAAGTAACTATTCTTTTGGAAGAGTTACGCACACAGGATGCTACTTTGTAAGTTAGGTTCCCTATTCAACACTTTACAGAAATATTTTGGAATCACTGGAGGAAAACAATGCTGTACAATACTAAGACATAACAAAAATTAATTATATTTTAAATCTAGATAATGCACACTGTTTTTCTTTCAAGGAGTAAATATCATTTAATTTACTAAAAATAATAATGTAAAGGTCACAGTATACCCTTTTTCTCTTCTTGGACACCTTTGTACATTCATCTCATTGTTTGAGTGTTTACCTCATGCATGCGGTTATATAAATTCCTTGGCATTTAGCTGGATCTTTTTTCCCCTCGTGGTTTGAAGTTCTTTCTCTTTTTTAATTAGATTGACCTTTTGGTTCACTTGAATGCCCTCAGCCTGACAAAGAATAACTGCTCCCTTAAAAGCCTACAAGTACTGTACTCACTGTGAGCACACTGACAGAACAATGATCATTTTGATCCTGTGCTCTGAGTAATGTATAATTGCTACTTTTCAGAGGCACGAGCAGAGAAGTACCTGCCTCTTTTGACACCTTGGATATAAATCTTGTGTGGTGTGGTTTTCTATATTTTCTAAAGTAAACACTGTTTCAGTCTCCTCATAATTAAGATACTTAAAGTTCATCTTAGGTATCTAGTAACAAAGTGAAGGATGACATACTGTCTGATTTTAAAACACAATTTGTTACAGTGAAATAAAATATTGTTTCATCCCTCATAGTGTTTTTTTGACTGTAGGTGCACATAGCCTTGCATATGCACATGTGACTTTATATATATACATATATGTAAAACATATTTTGTGTTTGCAAAATCCCCGTTTGAAAGAATATATATTACTGTATTTGTCTGTGGAGGTTGTATCTACACTACACAGTTATCCAATAAATTCTAGATCACTCAAGAATTTAGTATGTTTTATCTCCCACATGATTCACAATGTATAGCTCATATAATTATGAAAGTAGGTAATAATTCCTTATTGACTGATTAGTATATATCAAAGATTGAGAGAGTAAGTGAAAATTTGTATTAAATAGAGTAGATAATGATTCTAACACAGTTATTTACTTCTAATTATTCTGACACAAATGTCTACCTCTATTTTAATCACTTAAAATATATAAGTCTAGACAGCCATGTTGCCATTTAACTAATTCCAGCTACTCACAGCTGCTTATAAGACTCAATCAGGACGATTGTGAGTTTGTTATAGTCTTTTGACTTATGCTGATTCTGTCAGGTGTTTTATCATAAAAATGAAAAGAACAAATAAAATATACACTTAGTTAAATCAATAATATAAATATAATAAACTACAAGTATCCTACTCAAATTTGCAACTTTGAACAAATTGTTATCTGTGTTGTGGCACTGCAGAAAACAGGTTATGCAAAACTAAAAAATAAATCTAATTATTTTAAAGAGTGGCATGCATACAAAAAATGTCATAAAGAAAAAAATACTGCAATAAAATGATTAAAATTACATTGCAAATTCAATACTTGATAAAAAGCAGCTTAGTAGATTAAGAGTATATTTTCGCTTACAGTTTAAGGAGAAATACAGTCCAGAATCGTGAGGAAGGCATGCAAGCAGGAGATTGAGCTACTTGGTTGTAGTGTATCTGCAGTAAGAAGGCAGAAAAAAATCAGCTAGTCTAGAAAATGTCAAGGCACACTCATGGGGAACTCCTGCCTCCAATGAAGCCTCCGTTCCCTAAATTTATGCAAATGTTCAGGGAAGTACTACCAGCTGGGGAGTGACAGTTTGAATACAGACATTTCATATTTAAAAACACCCTCAAATCTATAGCCTCATGGTTATTTAATAATTAAAAAATCATTTAATCTAATTTCAAAAGTCTCCATGATTTTTGTGTGTCTATGTGTGTTGATGTATGTGCAAGTATGTATAGACATATAAATATCTGTACATGTTCACATTAGTGTGTGCAAAATAGAGAAAAGTTTTCAATATGTTGCTATGGTATCATACACCATTTTCTTGATGGCCAGGACCTTTCAAAATAGATTAGTTGACTGTATCCTGGACCACAGCTTCAATGGAAACCTTCTACTCTATCTGAGGCCAGGCCAACATCCTAACTCCAGAATACATTCCATCTCCCTGAAAACCAGGCAGAAGATTCTTACCCCACCAGAAGCCAGACTAACATCATGAACAAAATAAGATATCAGCCAAACCATGGACCACGTTAGTCACCAGACCTCCAGGCGCCAACTTGGGGAGCAATGTCCTGCTGGACCAGAAGTCATATAGGCCATCAGACATCAAAAACTAGACTTAATGTGTAATAAAAACAAATAAACAAAAATCAAGAGGGCAGAAGTGGTGTGTAGGAAAGTAGAAATGGCTCTAAGAGGAATTAAGGGAAGAAGTTAAGGGTGAATATGATCAAGTAGTTGAATGAAATTCTCAAAGAAGTAATAAAATAATTATCAAAAGGTAATACATTGAAAAAAGAGAAACACATTGTTTGGTTGTGAATTCCAACAAAAATTAAGAAGTTTACTATATAGTTTCAATATATATTAGGTAGGCAGAGAACAGAATCAAAAAAATTTGAGGATAGATCAATCTGATCTGAAAAGGGAAAAATAATAATTAAACAAGGGAAATTGAATCAAATAACCTTGATTAACACATTATCTGCTTTAAAGTTTGACAATGGAAATGCAAAAGGGAGATGAGAGAATGACACAACAGGAGGTTCTAGAAGAGAAACGATTTCTGATTCAGGGGAAGAATAGATGCAAAAAGTGAAGGGGAATGAAAACATCACAGATAAACAAAGCCCAGAATGCAGCACTGTTTGCATCCTTTTATTATGAAAAATGCTTAAAAAATCCTTTGGGTTGAAGTTGAAACTGTAAGCTAATTCATATGAAAAAATGAGTAATACAGAGCCAAACTCCACAGACCAATGGAGAAATATCCTTTCACGGATTTATTTGCAATTTTTCTGTTTTCTATATGAATCAAAACAGAAATACATAAAGAAGTAACATAAAGAAGTAACAGAAATACATAAAGAAGTTGGAAACAATGCACTTTGAAATAACAATACCGTGGGTAGTATAAAGTAGTATAGAAATTAATGCTTTTCATGTATTACTAGTTTTATTATAATTCAAACAAAATTGGTATAATTTAAAGTTACGAAATTTAAAGTTACCAATCTTCTAGGGCAAGAAGAAGAATGCAGCAATGCAAATCGGACTGGAGGCAAAATGGCAAATAGGAATGACATAAGTTAAATAAAACAAAAGCAGCAACAGCAGAGCCCATGCATAAGAGGTGGGTGATACGAGAAAGTAAACAGAAAGGACTTTTAGTACAGTGCTTGCCTTAAAAGGCCCTGGGTTCAGTCCTGGCACAAACTGAAAAAAAAAAAAGTCGAAGAAGGAAAAGTTTTTCTCCCTCTGTGATCTGATCAACTGTGGAAAGTTTAAACTCTTCACTTAAAATCAGTTCTTATAAGTATGAAAAACATACAAGTAGGATGCAGTATCCCTGTCAGGAGAGATTGACAAGTGAGATATTATATGAATAGACTATATGCTGGGCAGCAAAACCTACTGCTAAATGAATCACAGGTTCCATAGTGTATCACGAGGGTCCTGCCTTCCTTGAGATACACACACCTTTTTCTCTAGAAAGGATGCCTAGATCTATCATAATATCTTTCTATATTTTGGGTTAGTTGGTGATGAAATATATCCCAGAATCAGAGGAAGTGATCTAGCCTGAACATATTTTTTTAAAATTAAAATATTAATGTACAACATATTGTGATCACACTTTCTTCATCTCTGATCTCCTCTCAGATCCTTTTTTGAACATCTTTTAAGTACATCTGGAGAAAGACAATTCTCTTTCCTCATAGTGACCACTTAGGAAAAGATTGTTTTTACCAACTTATGCTTATGTGTTCTTAAGTATACATATATAATTAAAATTATGAGATATAAAACTCACACTTGTGTTGAAGAACCAAAAGTCATCTCTCAATCAAGAGTTTAGCAAAGCAGAAAAATACTCAATCCCACCTTAGCAAACAATTACTCTTCTTTACGAATGCAGAAAAAGGATCCTACACATCAATTCAGGACTTGAGATCACTATTACACTCTCGAAATACATCTACATTGCTTAGTTATTTCATGAGAAAGTTCATATTGATTAATAATTTGATAGAGTCTAGAATCATCTTGGAGACAAATCTCTGCACAAACAAGTCTATTCTGGTTTTCTAGGTTTGGTTTATTACAATAAGAAGATGTACCTCCAAGAATGAGAGGCATGATTCCATGGGCTGGTGTTCTGAATTGTATCAAAGGAGAAAAGAGCTGAGCTTCATTTGTCTCTGGTTCCACCTGTGGCACAGTGTGAACAACAGCCTCCATGTCTTCCTTACATGCCTTCTGCACATCTAGAATTCCTCTAGAACTGCTATGCAGAAGTTAAATATTTCTCTTTTAATTTGTTCAAGTAGATGGTTGCAGCAAAGAGGAGACTAACTGCTTACTCAGGTTTCTGCTGTTGTGATAAAAATCTATGACCAAATGAAACACAGAGAGAGGGTTTACCTTATTGTTTACAGTCTACAACAACAGAAAGCCAGTGTGGGAGGTAAAGGCAAGAACTTGGAGGCCAGAACTGAGCAAGCACCATGGAGGAATGCTGCATAATGGCTTGCTCCTTGTGGCTTGTTCAGCCTGCAGATGCCATCTGCCCAACGGTGAAACTACCCCAGGCAATTAGGCCCCTCATATCAATCATTCATCAAGAAATTTTCTCACAGATATTTCCACAGGCAATATGATGGAGACATTTTCTCAATTTAATTTCCTCTCCCCAGATGACTCTTGTAGCAAGTTGACAAAACACTAGTCATGGCACTAAGTAAAACACTTTTGAATGTCATCCCTTGCTAAGTTTTTTTTTTCAGTTGCTGCATGTGTCTCCAATTATTCAAACAAGATGACAAGAACTTGGATTACAATCAGTTCAGACAACAACCACAGCTAGCATGCTTTGAGGAGCCAGCTAGGAGATAAGCACCCAAGTGGGAATCCTTGTTTTCCACTCCTTTTGGCTGGCTGCAACTCCTGTCATTAAAACTTAGGCCTTCTGCCATCAATCACCAGGCACTGGATTGGCAATTCAGAGCTTGAAGTCTGTCATGGCAGGATAACTGGGTCACAGACCTGGGAAACTGAGTTATTTCCTGGAGTAGGAAACATCTATGCCTCTCTTAGGTCAGTATTTGTAGGATCATCACATGTGTTTTTTATGTTCTTTGTTATGTATTGGCTTTTCACAACTTCTTCAGACATCTCAGTGCTAAACTCAAGGGACTTGCATTCATCAACTAATACATTTCCTGGATTCAATGATCCTTGGAGACTATCTCTTATAAAACAAGCTGGCAAAACCCCCTCTATATTAGAAAAGAATCTCTTCTGAACTAGAAGAAAGGAAACCTCTAATGAATTCCACTTTAAGAAAAATTATTGAATTATGGCACTTCTTTAATTTATTCAATTGGACCTGTGATCTGCCAGGATCCACATCCCTCCAGTTCTGCTATTAGACAGCTTCTCTTTCCCTTCACATTCTGTAAGCAATAATACATGTGCCAATGCCTCTTCAAAGATCCTCAATAGAAGGTAACTAAAAGCTTCTGTCTACACCCACAGATTTCCCCAATAGGAGAGGATATGCATTATTCAAGAAATTATTTTAAAAGAGGTACAGTAATGACTGAAGGCTAGAGATTCCTAGCATTCTGTAAAGATACTAAGAAGATAACAGTGTCCCTGCAATTTCTGAATTTACACAGTAATTCTCTCAAAGCTGTTGTGGTTTTTTTTTATTTTTTTTCTGATAAGGTCAAAATGAGAGTTCTCAATTTTTCTTTTTTCCATTGCAATGGTCGTGGACAGCACTTTTTCCATTTGCCAGACTCACTTCTCGTGTTCTTCTGAAAGTAGACTCATTTAAAAGTTTTGATAACTGTAGTCTTTGAAGCTCATCCTAGAAGAACTGGAGATTATCAATCTTCCTCCTTCCGTGTCCTTATATATACCTTCGGAAGAAGTCCCGGCCCAAATGCTCTGCTCAAAGGTGTGGCGTCCAACCTTGATAGCTGGATTAGTGGCATGCCTTCAACCAATAGAAGTAGATATTCTCACCTCAAATTAAGCAAAATCCCTAACAGGTATGCCCTTTCATTTGGGGGGAGTATTTATTTTTATATCTAATCAAGTTGACATCCAAGAATAGCCATCACGACTGCTAACATGAGACATACTCTTTTTACTACCAGAATGCTGCTTGGAACTGACACCTCTGAGATCATGAAGCAACATGTCTCCCTGGTATTTTTGCTCATGCGGATTCTGAAATGGTCAGGTATATGCCTTACCTCATTTGTAGTTGAAGATACTGTCATTTAAAATTTTAACCCCTTCTCAGTAATTTGTTTTGCATGTTACACTACAATCAACAGCAGTTGTTTAAGCAAATATTTTTGTCATTTCATTTACTATCTGTGCCCCATCTATATTAGGGCTCAGGTCTCTTCTGGAAGATGTGTAAAACAAGGACTGAAATAATGAAAAGTTAGGAAAGAACCATAGAGTACCATCGAAAGGGCATGGAAAGTGTCATGTGAATAGACTTTTCCTCATAAACCCCTGAGTAAATGTTTCATGATTAACAATTTCTCCACTAGCAAGACTAACTTTATCTCTTAAGAAGACAGGAAGAGATATTAAAAGAATGCAATTTCAGCATATTTCAGAAATTAAAATTAAAATATATTATAGAAATATTAATTAAAACTTCCTTGCTAATGATTAAATAGTAGGTGATTGCAATTGATCAGGGAAAAGATAAATATCAATTTTAAGTTCACTAAAATAATTTAGTTAGTATAAAACTGGTGTATTAAGATGGTCTTTATCATAATACTACTATTGTTAATTCACAGTTATTTTATCCTATTTTAATATAAATAAAATGCTGAATCTAAGCTAAGACTGATACTGTATACTTAGATTTCTATACTGTATATAATGGTTATGGTTATAGATTTTTTTGTTTGTTTTTATTGTTTCTTCATGTTTTTTTTTCTGTTTTATGGATTGTGTGTACTTTACTGCTTTAAGACCCAGCAGTGTTGAAATGAGGTATAAATGGTAATGATGGCGATTAACTTTACTGTCTGGATACACTGAAGTTTTATTACCATGCTACAATGCTTTTCATAATATTCCTGGCTACAAGGACCCCATGTTAATTGAACTTCATAACCAGTTCCAACTAAATGCATTATCAGAGCAGTAGTTCATTTAAAAACTGAAGGGGGCTTAAAATCTTCATATTGGAATCATACAAGAAATTTATAACATTTTAAAATAACCTCATAAGGAAGAAACATATATATTCCAGCTTTTCATTCCTTTTCCTTTCAGTGCTTTTTTCTTACACAATCCTTCCTCACCTACTTATGTTCCCATCAGTTGTTAATCACATATCAACTCCCTAACCGATTTCTACTTCTTACCCATGACAAAGGAAAACTTATTTCTGTGGTTTTGTTATATAATGTTAACAGTGTATGCTGGGTGGGGATTGACTTTTTCCTAAAACAGCAATCATCTTTTTCTTGTACCTTTGCAGTCCCCATCGTAACTTAGTTTTTGGCCCTTAGTTTAGTCACCTTTACCTGATGAAAGTCCTATTTGAGTCCACGCCATTCCTCTCTCATACTTTGAAAGTGGGGGGGGGGGGACAAAATCAAATTGCATGAAGCATTCTGAGAAACACTTGTGGCTGTAATACACACCATATGAAAATGTTTATTAATGTTTTATTAGCTTGACTGAGAAATGGAGAAATTATTTTAAGGTTTAATTTTACTTTCTCAGGTGTTGGTGATGTGGGAAGGTCATTTGTCAATCTGTTGTTTCATTGGTTGAACAATAAAAAAAAACCTGCTTGGCCTGATAGGTCAGAAAATTAGGTAGGTGGAGTAGACAGAACAGAATGCTGGGAAGAAGGGAAGTGAGCCAGATGCCATGCCTTTCCGCTCTGGGTCAGGAGTTATGGAGCCAGACAACTGTGAAGTTGGCTTCAGGAGTTAGCAGAATGGCAGCCTCTGTATTGCCTACCATAGTTGTGAGAAATAAAGTCACAATCACTAAACTACACATTGCAGAGCTATGATCTGAGAACTCTCCTAAAAATAAGTAGCATTCATCTCTCCATTTTACTAAAACCTAAAACATCAAGATGATATTTGGAAAATACCCTATTTCTGTTAAGTCAATTAAGAGTTATAATGTTATCTATGTCTATTGAATTGTTAAAAGGCAACTAACATGGCTTTTTCCATCTTGGTTTCTATTTCTTTATCCCTGAAATCACATTAAGCAATGTGAAGAGTTTCTAGATGTTTTATCAGGCTTGAGAGGTTGTGGAAATTAAGCTGATAAATAGAGGTAATAGAAATTCAAATTAATGATTTCTGAAATGAAAATAGAAATTTATTCTGAAATATCCCAATAGATAAGAGGTTGAATTTATTTGACCAGTAAACAAATCTCTGATGGAAAATGTAATGTAATGTATTTCTTCTGTAAAATACTCATTTAAAATAGAAGGATGCAGCTTATATCATAGCACTAGTTTATTTTTAATTATGTTTGGAAAGTGTCTGCCTGAAAAGATTGTAGACTATTACTGGAGAAATGGTATTTTTAATTTATTTTTTAAGAAAGGAAACAAACTGTTTTTATTAAACATACTAATCCAAGTTCCCACTCCTCCCTTTCTCTATTCCCTCCACATACCCTTCTACCCCAACCCCATCCAATTCTCAGAGAGAGTAAGATGCATTGCTTTGGGGACAGTCCAAGACCCTCCATACTATATCTAGGCTGAGCAAGGTATCCAACCAAAGAGAATAGGTTGCCAAAAAGGCAGTACAAGCAGTAGGGATAAATTCTGGTGCCACTACCTGTGATCCCTCAGTATTCCCCAGACATACAATTGTCAACCACATTGAGAGGGACTATTTTGGTCCTATTTTATATATTTCCACAGACTGAGCAACTGCCAGGATGCTGAGCAAAACAATGCAAAACCAAATATGCTCTGGAATAAGTTTTAATGCAGTTATATACAAAGAACATTGTCCTTAAAGAGTCATTTTCAATCCCATATTTTATACTCTCTTAAAGGTGAAGATACATTTACAACTTGCTCTTACCATATCTGATGAAGTAAAAGTATACAAAAATCCCAGTGAGATATTACAGCGCTTAGAGTTAAAATTGCATAGAGGAATGGAACGAATAGCTGTGATGTCTCTGTGAAATGCATTTGTGCAACCATTCAAGTGGAGAACTAGCTGTTTCATATCTTCTTATGAAAATCATTAATGTTTCCATTCCTATTTATAAAATTAGTAATTTAATCAGAAACTCTGTGAATGTGTATATATAAGTTTAAATTTTATTTCTGAAAGCATTCTGAATTCCTGTAAGTCATAAATGTTTTTGAACTAAACAGGTTAAAGGTCTCAGATATTAGTCAATGATTACAAAGACAACACAATATTAAAAAGGAATAAGCAATGAAAAGGCTTTTTAAAATGTCTTTACTCCAAAGTATTTGGAGTGTTAAAAACCTCTACATACTTCCTCAAAGAACAAGAATTTATAACATAGATGACTAAGTATTGCTCTTAAAATGGTGTCTGAATATTTGAGTGCTTTTAATTATGTTTAATATTAATTATATTTAAGATTAATATCAATGCATCATTTAAAAAATACACAACAAAGGAAATAAAATGCTATTAAAATTTTAAGTATTAACAATGAAATCCAAGCTCTTTAAAATGATCAAATAATCTTGGTTGACTTCACGAGAGCCTGTTAAAATAATTATGGTGAGACTGTATATCTTTAAAGTTTATGTTATTTTAATGTTTTATTATAGGCTCCATAGTGCTACTTTCTCTAAGAATATAGCTTTATTTGATTAGCATATATACAAAAAGCCCATAGGACTAAACTTTAATTGGCTTTTATCTATCCTAGTCATTGTATATACACCAGAGCCATCACAACAAGAATGTGTATAGTAATTTTGCTTAAAGTGCAGTTTTCCAAGTGTACACAATATTTTAAAAAAGCAAGTCCTCTTAGGGACTTATGGCAAAGAGCAAAAATTGTAAAGCTATAGCTTTTCATGACACTTGCTATACATAGTATCTTCTCTTTATCAACTTGTAGCTTCTGTTTTAAGCTACTTTGCATCTTTTTTTGCCCTGAACAACCTTTCAAATGATTTTCAGTGTCTTAAAGCATAACCAGCATCAAGTCAATGGTGCAACCTGAGTCAGCACAATTTCAGTAGTACACTGAGTTAAGAACGTTCAGAATGGCTGTAATTTTACTTGAAACCTCTTTTTCTGATGGCCACCTATACACACTCTTGGAGTTGCGCCTAATGGCTGTACTGCCCTATCATTTCTACACTCATCATGCACATTGGTCCTCGGTATGACACCGGGACTCACCTGACAAATGTTGACAGGAAAGTCACTTCAGAAAGAGGAGGTGCCCTTGTTCTTATCCACACTGTAGAACAGAAGTCAGTGTCTGGGGCACAGCAATGTGCTAATTGTTTGAGGAAACATAAGAAAAAAGAATTTATGAAAATCCCTTACTCTGGATCCTTGAGCCTGTGTGCTAAGTCCCTGCACAGAAAGCATCCATAGTGCTGAGAAAGGGGTGCTAGCATTGTTTTTAGTCAGTATGATTGTTGGCAGAGAGGACGTAAGTCATCCAAGTAGGGGCACCTTAATTAGGAAAATGCAGTCTTACCTTGTTCTCTGATGATGAAGAAGTTTCTAGCCTCTAGTACAAGAATTTCAGTGATTTTGAGATTAATTTTAATGCAGGTTACAAAGTTACAACGTGGGTAACTTGTGCAGGTTTACAGAATTATTAAATAATAAAATGTCATTGTACTTCACAATTTTATTTTAGTGAAGATGTTATAAAATTACTATAAGTATTAGAAGGAATCAAATATTAATGGGAAACAAACTGGGATAATCACTAAAATTTCCAATTTTGTATATTTTGTTATTTTAATATTTTATCTTTCTATTACCAAAGATTTTTTTCTCATAGAAAAATTTTATTGAATATATAACCAGACTTCCACATCAAATAATTTCAAGTCTTAGTTTATCAATATAAAATGAATTTTACATCTCCTTTCAGAAGGCAATGTTAACTATGGCCATACAGAACCCAAGGTTGGCTTTTTCTCCTGTTAATTTGTACAGATATTTGTCTTCTACTAGGTCATCTTTAGAAGATTATGTGAATGAATGATCACATAGAAGACATCTATGATCCCAACCTAGAATTTGGCACTCTTGAGTAACTAAAGAGTAAATATGGGAGATGTGGTTTGATTCTGTGCCAATGAATGTACCAAGTACTATAATTATCACTCAGATGTACCTCCAGTGCCATATTTCTGCCTATGTGAAAACCTAGAACTGTATGGTTTTCAGAGAAATCACTGTCTAGGAATTTCTTTTAGTCTGGAAGTGAAAAAAAAAAACATGTTCTTATCTAGTACTCAGAAACATCATAGCATTTTCAAGTTAACAAGAATTGAAACAGCGTGGCTTGCTTAACAGATTTTTTTCTAGAACTTTCTTCTAGATTGATTCAGATTCACTCCTTTGTTTCTCTACTTTTCAGCTCAAGGGCACACATCCATCTTCACACATACACTCCAAAGGATCTTTCTAGAAGATTTTACTGTCAGACTGGAAGACAGGGGGAGTATAACCTTCTGCACAGATTGTCTTTGGTTCAGCAATTATCAGTTCTATTCTTCCTTATACAAAGAAAACAATCACATAAAGTACAATGTGGGAATTTTCAGTCAATTTACAACTTTACTTTTCTATTCTGTGTGATTTGCTTCCTTTCAAGATTTCCCTGTCCTGTTTTCAGAGAGTTATGGTAGCTTACTTGCCTGTGAATATGAATTAGATGTAGAGAAGACATACAAATTATGATTTTTTAGGGATGTAGGACAGAGTTGGATACACAGTGTACTTTCATTCAAAGCACAAACACCTATTTTTAGCATTGACGTGGGCTTGTAAGCATACATGTTTATGAAGGATCCTGAGAAATATAATCTGATGATTTCTTCAATGAGCAAATAAACAATTTTTATGGCCATGAAATATAATCACCAAATTCTTATGAATTGATACAGTATCACAGTAAAGTTTATTTTAGTAGAAAAATGACACAATGACACTACCATGATGAATCATTCCAGTCAACTAGTGCTTAGATAAATGATTTTTGTCTTCAGCTATAGTATTTTTATCAGTTCAAAATATGACATTTAATATATTAAACCAGTCCTGCAATCCAAGAATTTTATACTTGGGCATCTATATAACTTTATCGATGATGTAAGGAAAGGGACAGATATATATATATATATATATTCATATGCTGCGAAAATATAACTTTTGTCTCAATGATGTAAGCAAAGTCAAGTTTCCATTTGTTCATTTGTTTTCTTTCTTCAGAAATGTCCTCTGTAATTACATATGAGATCCCCAAAGTAAACAGCAGAGAAGTTATCACATGCTCAGACTGTAGTGATGAAGAATTTGTACAATATTGTCATTATCTTTGATTTTAAAACTCCATTTCCTTATTATATCCTTAAAAGAAAGCAGGGATAAATAACTTTTAAATGCCAAAACCCAAAATATTTTAGAACAATTCTCATTGCTGTTATTCTTGTTTGCTTATTTTTTAATTTATTTTTCTCTCATATATTGTATCCTGACTGCAATCTTCCCAGTCTCCTTTCCACCCAGTATCCCCGCTGGACATCAACTCTCCCCAAGATCTACTCCTTCTAGGCAGGTCTCACATGGATATCAACAAAACATGGCATGTCCAGTTGTAAAAAAACTAGTCACATCCTCTCATCTTAAGGTTTAACAAGAAAACCCAGTAGGAGGAAAAGACTCTTAAAAGCAGGCAAAAGTCAGACAGTCCCTGCTCCCACTGTTAGGTGTTCCATAGGATTGCTGACATCACAAATATAACATATATGTAAACTATAACATATATGTAGAGGACATAGAAAAAGACTCATGCATTGAAAAGTCAGTCTCTGTGAGACCCTATGAGCCCTAGTTAATTGATTTTGTCGGCCATGGTATCTTGACCCCTTTGGCTCCAACAATCCTTCAATGAACTCTTCTGAAAGATTCCAAGAAGGTTGCCTAATTTTTGACTATTGGTCTCTCATCTTTTCCCATCAGTTGTTGGATGAAGCCTTGCTAATTATGTATAAGCTAAATTCAGCTCTGTGAATATAGCAGAGTATCATTAGGAATCATTTTCTGTTATATACTCCTCTTGTGTGTGTTTTGCTTCTTCATTCTAGAGCTTTCAGGTATGCTGTTAAGTTGCCAGATCTCTCCAGTTTCTGTATGTAGGCCCCTAGTTGTAGTAAGAGACGGCTTGTTCCTTTCCTGACCACCCAGACTCCCGAAATAACCACACAGAAACTGTATTAATTAAAACACAGCTTGGTCAATGACTCTAGCATATCCCTAGCAAGCTCTTACATATTAAAGTAACCCATTTCTATTATTTTATATTTTACCATAAGACTTGTGGCTTACCACCAAGGTTCTGGCTGTTAGCTCGTGTCTTTCTCCTTTGATGGCTCCATGGCTTCTCTAAACTCTACATTTCTTCTCCCGACATTCAGTTTAGTTTTCACCACCTAACTCTACTCTTTTACCCTATATAGGCCAAGACACTTTCTCTATTAACCAATGATATTCACAGCATACAGAGTGGAATCCCACATCACCTCACCTTTTCTGTTTAAATGAAAAAGGAGGTTTTAATTTTAACCCAGAGAAAATACATATAATAAAACAGGTTTCAAGCAAGAATTACAGTTACAATATTTATATCTACTTTATCTTTTATTATTACTAAGGAAAACTCTAAGTATAACTATCTATTCTTCAATTCCATCAAAGACTCCAGAAGAATATAATATTATCTAAGTTAACAAGAAATGTGTTGTAAGCAATTCCAAAACTCTAGAATTGACAGAGACATTTTGCTGCCTGGAAAGTCACCCACAGGTTGTTTTTGTTTTTTTTTGTTTTTTTGTTTTTTTTCATTTTTTTGTATTGTTGGGTCACCCATCTTCAGCCTGCCAGCCCATAATATGTAACAGACTTTTCCATGAAGCAGGAAGTTTTAAAGACTCTCCTACCAGTATTGGTGTTTTCTTCTGTCATTTTCTTCTGTGTCCTGCAGAATGTTTTGCAGACTCTTTCATGAAACAGGAAACCCAAAGGACCATCTCACATTTAGGCAAATTCAGCAGTCATTTCTCTGTGGGTTTTGCATGTCCTCTCCAAAATTTTTATTAGTATATATTAACTTTTAAAAGTAATATGTCTAATTATGACTTTTATGTATAGATAAGTTACATTGGTTATATTTATTCTTTTATTCTCATCTGAATTTATCTCATTTTTCTCTGACTGTTAGTTCTCATCTTATTCTCCCATGGTGTCTCTTTTATTTAATGCCATTTACAATTTCAAACCAAATGTTATCCTTGGCTTCCTGAGCTTGTATGATTTTTAATGTAACAGTCACCAGTTGTGTTGAATTTCTGAAAACTACATATTCTCTTTATTCTTTATGCTCCACCATAGACCATTATAAACACATACCTTATTTTCTTTCTCCATTCAAAATGATAATTGAATTGAAATAATACATGAATATACTATTTACAGTATGTACCTGAAGCATCTTTATAAGTTGTGCTCACTCATATACATGTCCCTTCCCCTGAACACAAATACTATTTTCAACGAACACCACATGAATCCCTTTTATCATTCATCTCAATTACTGTCTCTGTTAAATAATTTTCTATTCTCATTTTCAGTGAAATAACTTAGAATTGTCTTTTAAAATTTTTATGAAGTTTTAATGTACTAAATACAAGTGAATAAGGTCCTTTGTTGTGCTAACAATTTCTCTTTCTGTTATAAGAAATTTATTCTGATTACCAAAAATGCTGGCATATATGTGTTATTTTTAAGGAACTGTATTTACTAAAATAAGTAATATCACCTAAGATTTTCACTGTTGAGCAGTGGCAAGTAGAATAGCAAGTGCACACATGTGCACACATTGGTTTTCTCTTTTATCACAATATGGGATGCACATAGTGAGTCAATGCACCACAAGCTCTTCATACTTTCTTACTACATAAGCAGTTGCACATCTTCCTGTTCTCATTTTACCTTCCCTTACTTTCTGCACAAGCTTCTAACAACATCTCCCTAGGTATTCCCATAATGAAAATCACCATCTCAGGAACTGTTACAGAGAACTCATTTTAATGAAGTTGATGACAAGAGTTTCCACTAAAACAATTTTTATGTCTAGGTTACCAATTACTGGCTTGGCAATTATTGAAAATAAGTGGGATACTAACAACCCTCTTGTGCATCATGTATTTAATCTTCAAATTTTTGAAACTTAGTAAACTGAGATAGGAGAAAAAAAAACATTGTCCATGAAAAGCCTAGGATATGAGGAAAAGACGCACTTGAGAGTTCTATGGAACTGAACTATTTCCAAGTTTTCTGCGTGTATTGAAGAGCAACAATGATAGTGTGAGTTTGATTAATCACCAACTCCAGCTAAGCTGCAAAGCCGGAGGCCCACTTGGCCCATTTGAGACTCAGTTTTGGATCTGGATGCTTAAAGACTGAGGTTCAGACATAAGGATTAAAAATTAAAAAAAAATGACTCAGAAAAGAATGAATTTTAAATCCAACTGGCTTTCCCACTGCAAGGTTGGAGTTGTTTGAGTGGAAGAAGAATAGGAACTAGACAATGTGTGAAAAATCCGGGTCATTTTACTTGAGACATTAAAATTAAAGATTCTCATTCATACTTGTACTTTATTGAACAGTGACCTATTTCCACTTGTATGTCTATGAAAAATATGCTGATGAAAAGGAAGAATTTCACTGTTCTTGAAACGACATAAACAAATAAAAAAACAACAAACCAAGAAAAATTCTGAAATGTATATACTTATTTAACTGTTGCTGAATGGAAGCCAGGAAATTAGAAAGGATATTTTTGTGAGGTACATGCTCACGGAGAGGTATTACTATATTATAAAAAGAGAGCAGTGAGGTGTGATACTGAGGGTGGAAAGACTTACATGGTCGGGGTGATAGACTATAGCCATTATGAAAGTGCGAAGGAAAAGGACAAACCACAGGAACAGGGTATGAAGAGCCATAGGGGAGCATGCCGTTGCACTGCTCAGTTAACATGTATTATTGAAGAAATAGTAGAACAGCTGTGATATGAAAGAATAAGGGAGATAATGGGGCTTGAGGGATTAAGTAGGAATAGTGTCTGAGGAAGGAGGAGAAGAAGGCCTAGTGGGTGGACTAACTTATACTAAGGATGAGGTAAAAAATTTATAGAAATCCATTAGGTTGTAATCTACTTTTAAAATATAACTGAAAAATTTCAGTTCAAATCGAGGTATCTTCTATGGATGTACAATGTTACTCATTTACATCAGATATAGGTTACTGAACAACAAACAAACAAACAAACAAAAATCTCAGAACAAGGCATGATTCTATCCTTTGAGTCATCTGTCAGGGAGCTCCCAGAGCTCGTGAAAAGAAAATGGGCTAGTGCTGCTTCCCCAAATGGTAAGATTCTGTTGATGAGGATCTTACACACTTTGCTACAAGGCATGAATAAATCATTTTCAAACTAACTGGGAAAATGTCTCTTCCTTCCTTCCTTCCTTCCTTCCTTCCTTCCTTCCTTCCTTCCTT
>JABTXL010011977.1:5015641-5076486 GCA_025134845.1 Neodon shergylaensis | reverse complement strand
CTTCCTTCCTTCCTTCCTTCCTTCCTTCCTTCCTTCCTTCCTTCCTTTCTTCCTTTCTTTCTTTCTTCTTTCTTCATTCCTTCCATACTTATTTTCAGATAAGTATGTCACTGATTAGGCTAAGCTGGTTGATAAAAAGCCACAGGGATCCTCCCATCTCCATTCCAGCAATGATGAGACCAAAGGGTGTGGCAAGGTGCCTGACTTTGTAATGGACTCCGGGGCTCAAAATCAGGTCTTCATGCTTGAAAAACACCATTCTTGTAGACTAAAAAAGCTCTCCAGATTGAGTTACATGTTTAACGTTTTCTACCTCTTAGAGATAAATTTACTAATTACATTAAATCCTACTACTTAAAATGTTCTGTTAATGAATAAATATGCTGACAATAGTATTAGTTCTTTCAATTTATTGCCTGTAAAAGAAAAGCAAAACTTTATTTTGATCTTTTAAATGGAAATAATATAGTAAAATAGAACACTGACTATTTGGTTATAAGGAGTTTATGAATACTTTGGACACACTTTGTGCGTCTTTCCTTTGAGGTAAAGGTGTAGTTAAGTTTGTTAATTTTAGACCTCACAGTTTTTGGTGCAAAATATATGTATATATTCAAAATAATATAAAATATGTTATAATAAATTACATCAATACTGGTATATTATTGTATTATATAATAATTATATAATGTATATAATATATTACAAATACTTTAATATAATCAACAACCATATATTTCACAATTTATAATTTTGGTGAAGTTGGAGCAGTATACATTAAACAGTAGTGCTTTTTAGTAAGAGCAGTACACAAAGGGGCAACCACTTAACAGAGGAAGTTTCAGCTTTAACACTGACAGTTTTCTATCATTTTATTCTTCGTGTTTTATGATTGAGATTTTTCTGCAAAGGCACAGGTGTTTCCTTCCTGCTGCTCCACCTAGAAAATTAAGCTTTGTTTTTAGATCTTGAAAATAAATTGGGAGTAGAGTAAATTTAAAATCTGCAGGAGACCTTTAGAAATAAACACAAGAATAATACATGTTATTAATGATCAAAGAAGAGTATCAGAATTAATTATCTGGAAGCTGTGAAATCACTTATAAATTGCATAAAACCAAGGCAAAAGAATTAAAAACTTATAACTAATTCTAAGAACACACTAGTGAACGAATAGGGGCATTTTAATGTTTGAGTTCAGATTTCACTGGAACACTCAACTTCTCTTGTCAAAGGCAAATGAGCGAAACTAGTTTAAAGATAGGAACGTGGAAACGGAACCCAGATTGTAACACCAGTAACGTGTATTTGGAAATGATGGCTTCCATGATGACTTGATGGTGAAGTTTCCAGACTGTAAGTCTAACAGCATAGTTACAGTGCTGTCTGCAAATCCAATCATGTTGTGGGAAAAGGGAACTAACTCAGACTCAGTCATAGATCATAGAATGAGTAACAAGGAAATGAGAGGGATTTTCACAAATGTAGGAGCTGTATGACAGTCCCATTAAAGGACTTAAGCAGCTCAGTTAATTTTTGTTTTTGAGACAGGATTTCTCTGTAGCTTTGGAACCTGTCCTTTAAGTATCTTTTACACAAGGCTGGCCACAGAGAGATCTGCCTGTCTCTGCTTCCTGAGTGCTAGAATTAAAGGTGTCACCACCTGGCCAGCTCATTTCATTTTAGAAGTTAAAAAAACATACTTATAAATAATGTGAATTAGTTTACATAGTTTTAAAATTATTTCCACAATTCTCTATTTTTTTTTTCTCCTGGACACCCTTCTGAAAAGAATTGTAAATGTGCATAGAGAATATCTATCTTTTATTAATTCTTATGTTGTGGTTGGTTATTCTTGAGATTTATACAAAAGGACCTTTTACTTTTATGGAATGTTTTGGGTTACATTTTGATTGGTATTATATCAGAAGATTTTAAAATAATTTTAAAGCTTTATTTTACATTAATGAATGTCCTACATGTAATTCAGTGTAGCATGGGGTGCATGTGAGTGACCTGGCCTGAAGTAGCCAGAGAAAGGTCTTGGTTCACTTGGAGATGGAGCTGCAGATAGTTGTTAACTGCCCATGAGCACTCTAAGAACTAAAGCCTGCTCCTCCATAGGAACAGTATGGGCTCTTAACTGATAACCCTCTCTCTAGCCCTTAGATCAGAAAATGTAAGAAAAACAAACTCTTTAAAGTCCTTTATAAAAATATTTGACAAAAATAAAATGTTTATTTTCATGTTTTAAGGACATAAAACAATAATCATAGGTCTTGAAAAACATACAAATATGGCAAGCAATTAAAAATAATTTTAATAATGAGTCAGATTTTTATTGCCTATATACTTGCCAATTCACAAAGTATAATATATATTGTTAGAGGACATTATTGTTGATAATATCAAAATTCAGCCAATAACTTCTACTAATAAAAGATATTTTTAAATTTACAACACTAATTTTGCTTTTAAAATTATAAAAAGATTGTTATTGATATACACTTTGTAATGTGTTTATTGTGTTATAACTAAAAGGTAAAAATTTAGGAAAATATACATAATTTTCATATTCTTTGTTTATTCATGCATTGAATCTCCTATTACAGATTCTGAGACAAATTCTAGACAAAATTTATTAGAGAAATATTCAGGTCCCATGGTATAACCTGAATTTCCATTTCTGTCCTGTCATTGTGAAGACAATAAATAATATACATTTATTAAAATGATATATAAAATGATAAATTTGAACAACTAGCAAATATTTCCATTGATATTCTTGAATAAAAAGTGTCAACAAAATATTTATACTAAAGATATAGAACTAGAAAATAATCAAGGAATAATTTAAAAGAAAGTACTTTAAACTTAGTAATTAGAGTTTTGACTTCAAGTTGTAGTAAATAGAATGATAATAATCAAAACAATGGAGCAATAATAATGAGTATGTCATTTAAATACACAATTAATTTTCTATGATATATGAGGCTCATCACATAAGAAATGGAATTTCAGTAATTATATTCCTTTTCTCTGTGTGAATTAGACATGTGGTTTATTTAGTGAACTATTCTTAAAATACTCTACTGGGAATATTTTCCTAGATTCTAAATTGTAATCTTCATAAAGTATGAAATGTTCTTCCTCTCAAGGATTGTTCTGTGAGAAGACAGTGGACTAATAAAATGAAGGCATGAGACACATTTCTCTGGCAATTAGTGCTTACAGAACCTCAAACAGGAGGCTGTTACAAGATGTGGAATTTTCAAAAAGAATGCATCTTTACAGAAATGTTCTTGCAGAGAAATCGGATTCTATCATAGAAGATGAGAAAGAAATAATGAAAAGAAAGACCATCATAAGTCTCCCTGCTTTTCACAACTATCTCAATAATAAAGCACTCTCAAATCAGCTATATTGTATTGATCACAGATTCTCGCATTGTTACAGAATGGAGGAGATGATATAGAAATTTAATTAGCATCTGGCTGAGATCACTAGGCACATCTTAGTGTATGTGCCAAAAAAGCTCCAAATAACTCACCATTAAGCATCAAGGATAAGAGCACTGTGATTGCTATTGTTGGTTTTTATCTTAACTGTGAAATGAACTACAATCCAGAAAAGGTGGACACACTTGTGATTCAGATCTTGATGCTGGAAGACACACTCTTTTTATCTGGGTCTTGAGACAGGATGGCACATGTCTTTAGTCCAGATGTTGAAACAGTAAGCACACCTCTATCTGGGCCATATCTACTGATGGGAGCCTATATGAGGAAAATGATGGAGGAAGGGTTTGTTTGTTGTTGACAGCGCATTTATTCCTTCACTGTTATTGGAGCCTACTTTTTTGGGATGCCTACATATACAGAAGACCAACTGAGATACCCAGCCTTGTGGAACTGGGCAACTACTGAATTTTTGGACTCTCCTTTCATAGCTAGAACTGCAGCCTGTAAGTCATTCCTACACACACACACACACACACACGCATATATATTCTATATGTATGCACACACACACACACACACACACACACACACACACACATATATATATATATATATCATGTGGTTCGAGAGAAGAACTATAAGGACAAATCTTTTAGTATCTGAAATTGATTTTTTTTTTAATTTTCCAGCACCTTCAAATTTACCAGCAACTTTAACTACTGAAGGTTCTATAGCCATTCTCTCTCTGGGAGCTCAGAAAGTACTGAAAGCCCATGGTATAAACTATATTTCAACCTTAAATAGATAAATGATTTTGTGGTTATTTTGATTCATCAATAGTGTGTGCAATAGATTAAATGACCCTATGTATGAAACTTTTGAGAGTTTGGGGAGGCAGTATGAGGAAAATGCTACTGCTGGTTGGTTGTTCTTAATATCTCTGGAAAAACTGATAAAGGATAGGTATGAATATCTTGACAAAATTAATCAATGTCAGAATACAGCAAAGAACAACAAGAAACTTAGTGATAAATTTGACTGGCTCAAGATGCAAGTAAATAGTCTAAATGTTTATAAGTGTGTCCTGGAAGAGGATCTCTCTGGTAGCCACGGAGCTTGCACTGCAGATCAAACTGAAGCTTTTATTATAAGGTTGTCTGAGTTATTGTGAAAATTCAAGTTTCAGGTGTAGCAGGTGTCAATGGAGAAAGTAAGGGCATTAATTGGTAGAGAAAGGGATTCTATAACATGAAATGAGGATGTGTGGGAAGGCCCTATTGAAGCTGAATACTTTTGAACCTTAGATTCTCAAGGGTTTATCTCACCTGAATACTACCTTCGGCCCCACCCCTTGCAATATTGCTTTTTCACTTTTCACAGGGGGAATTAACCCATGTATAAAAGTAATTAAAATGAATATTTATAACAACAAATTATATATTTTGCATTATTAGATCTTAAAATCTCAGCAAAATCAATGATGAAATAAAAGTAAATTTTAATGAACTTGGTTAATACTGAAGCTGAGAACTTTTGAACCTTAGATTCTCAAGGGTTAATCTCACCTGAAGAAACTTATTTTTCTAGCATTTTACACTGTTGTGCTTACGCTGAGTTTCAAAATACAATCTTACTTATGCTATGAAGTTGATTTTTTCAGGTGATACTGGATTCTCCTATTTTCTTT
Source organism: Neodon shergylaensis (assembly GCA_025134845.1). Lineage (NCBI taxonomy): Eukaryota > Metazoa > Chordata > Mammalia > Rodentia > Cricetidae > Neodon > Neodon shergylaensis. The sequence continues at coordinate 5,071,338 of JABTXL010011977.1, read as the reverse complement.
CCAATAGTTCTTTTTCTGCTGGTCATTTCCAAATGTATCCATTGCAAACAAAGCTTTTTATATTCTCAGTTTGATTACTTTGTGGTCTTACATTGTTACTTGACAAAACTTAAGTGGGATATTATTAAATTTGATAATTTTATTCATAAATTCAAAGCTCGGAGCACTCAATGACATTTCTGAGTGTTAATACAAATATTTTTATGCAAATACAATCTCTAATTAGATTTAATTTCAGCTGAGACTATTATATTGGATTCATGACTTACCCTCTCAAGATGTTATTACAGTAATTGTGAAACTTTCCTATCAAAAAAATCCATGATCATTTATTACCTCCTTCTTGTTTCATTCTCACCATAACTGCTACTTCGCAAATGTTTGCATAGTTGTTTTACCAAAGTTACAAAATTCACAATTGACTAGAGATTTTCTTCCCTGCTCCGCTGTTGTTCTTAAGGAATCACCAACTAGCGTTTACTTAGACTATTCCAAAATGCAGTTCTACCTCTAAAGTCTCTGCAGGCTAGGTTTATAACGTGTTGTTTTTGTCTTTAAAACCAGGAGCTTGTAAACCATATGTGTTGGTCAGGGTTCTCTAGAAGAACAGACCCTGTAAGTTAAATGTGTGTGTGTGTGTGTGTGTTTCTGTAGTGTGTGTGTATGTGTTGTATAAAACAAGAATTACACATTGTGTTAAGTTTTAAGTATATGTATTAAAATAATTAATTAGATCAACTTACTGTGTCATACCAACAGCTATAACGTAGCTGAATAGCTGGGAACCAGGTACTTACTGAATCCTTGAAGTGTGTGACTGAGCAGTCAGAAGAGTGACTGCTCATTGCCTCTCCCCGGAGAAGCTGACGTTGTCATCGTTGCTCAGACCTTGAAGCTATGTACCTTAGAAGCCCTGACCTAGTGCCCAAACCCTGAAGGCTCCTGTAGAAGTACTGTTCTTAGCTCACAGTGAAAGCCTGGGAACACTGGTTGTAAAATCAGCAAAGGAATCAGCAGCAGTAACAACAGGATAAGTCAGCCCCAGACTGAGGCATAAGTCCTAGTGAGGAAAAGGTGAACGATCTTGCTGACTTTATTTCTGTATCAAACGTATGGCCGTCCTTGTGTCATCTCTAGTCTTGAAAAAAAAAAGATTTATAAACACATAGATTTATCTAGCTATAGTTCTCTAGTCTGATTTTGGTTTTGTATTTGAGACATCATCTCACTATATACTTAGGCTTATAGAACACAGTGTGTTACGTACTCCAGCCTGAATTTCCAGACATCCAGCTTAGGCCTTATGGTACTGGGAATACAGAGCAGAATCACACCCCTGGTTGACTTCTGTTTTTGATGTTAATTTTTAACTGGAAGGCTTTCAAATGCCCCACTTATTCTTCCAGTGTTCTCTCTTCGGTTAAATTCCAGAATCTTTTTTTTCCCTATTTTCTTTACTTTAAATGTATCTTTTTCTTAGTACCTTCTAAAAACTTAACTGAAAATCAAGCCACAAATCCTCAAGATAAAGGGGATCATCTAATATACTTGAAGGCACAAATTTTACAAGGTCCAATTTCCACAGAGCCTTGGAAAACACATTTAAAAATATCTGACCCCACATACTTTGAATACCAGCTTATCTTTGTCTAATCCTGGATTAACTTTGGATCTTTGGTATGATCTATAAATACATGCAGCAGAAAGCCTGAATGGAATATTTAATATTTTCCTTAGCTATATTTTCTCTATAGTAGTATGTATATGTATGGCAATTTTAAATATATACCTTTTACTTTTCTAATTGCCTCCAGTATTTCCTCCAATTTCCTTCTCAGTTGATTCTAGACTGTGTCAACTTGACAGGCAACACTAACTAACATATCCATATACATTCCCAGAGCCCTACCCACTTCTCAGGTGATTCTAAGTTTAAGTTGACAGTGAATGCTAACATTCTTTCTGGTGGTCCTCCATATGCAAGACAGAATTATTCACTGGGTTAACATATACTTTCTAGGAAGAGAAAACTATGAAGCAGATCAGGTCTCTATAAATTGGTGAATAGCTATCCAAAACTAAGTATCTTTTCCTTAACACTTGGGATTGAGAACCCAGGCTCACTGTCTGCCTTCATCAATAAGAGGTTTAGAATATCAAAGAAACATTTCTGGGTGAGCCTACAAAAACAAAGAAACCAATTGGTTTTATAATCCTTGCCTAAGTGGCAAATGGCAGTTCTTTACTATACTCATTCATTTCAAAACTATACTCATCATGTAATTTATGTCAATCCCATCAAAGGATATAATTTTCATTTTATCTTCATTTTGCAAATGATCTCAATCATTCTTTTGTCTCAAAGAGTTCATTTTAGCATATTACAAACAAGAATTCTGAAGCAAACTAGATTTAATGTATCCACATTTGTACTGATAATCAATAATAGAAATATAGGATTTCAGTTTTTTATGCACAGCACTTAGGTTGGTGTTTGTAAAGGTATTTTGGGTGAGGTCATTAAAATATGTAATTTCACAGTTGATAAATTCATTCTTTTAATTGAGTTCTAAATTGTAATGCTTGAATATCAGCTTTCATTCTTCACTAAAATGATTACTTATTTTACAGATTTTTTTCTTTGTGCTCCTTTGGGTAGTGTATTTTAATTATAGGAAGTATACTTTAATGCTCTAAAACCCCACTTAATTTATACTTTTTCATTTATTTCACATACTCATGAAAGGATAATTATTAAATAAAATTGTTTTGAGCTCTATCTATTTAATGTAAAAAAACATTTTCTTAAAGACATAGTTTAATGTAAAAGTACCACCCTGAAATTTAATAGGAACCATAATGCATTTTATATTTTTTCATGTTTTATTACTGCCTATCATCTTATTTACAATAAAAACAATGAGTTGTAGAGATATCTATTAAGGGATTTAATGAGAAATGACTTTAGTTCTCACGATGAGAATAAGCATAGGTGGCAGCACAACATTGCTGGAGGTAGATGACTGGATTGTGATGATCTACCAGGAGGACTAAGCTTCTCTGTGGTGAATAAAAATTCGCAGGCTCTAATTCAGCCAAATACAGCACAACACTACCCTACAGAGAATCCTCCTGCTGTTGGAGTTGGGCCTTGACATCCCATGGCCAGTACTAAACTTTCTTCAGCATCCAAGTTCTTCACTCCACTCGTTTGTTTGCTATACTTATTTCCTGTGCTCATTCAGTAACCAAGAGTCCCTTGTTGGAGAACTGAGACAAAAATTTTTCTAGAAGTTAAATCTGAAGTATGAGAAGCATTTTTTTTCCAGGAATAAATACAAAGATGTGGCAAATGCATGTGGGAATAGAAAGTTGAGCATCAACCTTCAGTGTTGCTTCTCAACTAAAGATTCATGGAGATTTTTTTTAATGTATTATAGGTGAAATGGTACTATGAATTTTAAAATTGAATTCTGTCTTCTGTGCTAAGAATCAAATTAATGCCCTGATTTGGGAAATAGCTACATAGGATTTGTTTTCAACCACCACTCTGTTTTCTTCACCTCCACCCATGAATAGGACTGAGAGCAGAAAGAATACTCATAGAAGAAAATTTAGTTACTATAAAATGTTATATGATGTCAATTATTTTGGAAAGATCACTTCTTGACTTCATTTTATATCTTTTGGAAACAAAGGACTTTGGAAACAAAAGAACTTTTCCCTGGTGTTTTCTTGGGTATTTGGGGGTTGTGGAAGATCACACAGAGTGTGGGAATGTGAGAAATGATCAGGAGGTGTTCTGCAAACACACATCTCTCCGGAGATAAGTATCAAGATAAATGAAGTCATTAGCTACATTCAGAAAGCATGAATTTCTGAGAAAAATAGCTTGTTTTATTTATTTTTTAAATAATCACATGTGCATAGTTTGTATAAAAATGATATTTTAATGATTAGTTTAGTGATAATTTGAAGAATACATGTGCATGTGTATGTGTGTTCATGTGTGTTTGTGTGGGTGTTGCCTATAGTCATCGGTCTTCATGCTTCTAAGGATAGCTATAGCTCAAAATTGTTAATTTATTTAAAACATCATGATATTATTTTATAGTTTTGTTTTGTGGTCCTAAAGCATGAATTTTGTAAATAACAATATCATGTAACAATGACAAATGGACAAACATGCTAGCTAGAGCTTCCTAAAGTCAGAAAACATTCAGAGAAATCTAAAGATGTTCATATTTCAGTAGTCTCCGGAGGTTGGACAATTGTAATTTCAGGTGACAATCCCAACATTCTCTGAATTGTGCAAGCAACCTGTGTTCTGCTCATAATAAACATAGCAAAGTGAAATGTTTACCGCATGTTTAATAATAGATTTCCTTACTCTATAGAACTAGTGTATAAAAGAAGTTCATTTTTCGCTGGCAATTTCACTCAGTATATTTTCTTAAATTGGTTCAAAATTTAATTTTTAAAGTTTGTTTCAATACACATGTACTATCTTTCTAAATCTATATTTATACTTTAGAAAAAAATCTTACTATTATTTTTTATACTTTAGTGTTCATTAATTTGAAAATAAAAAAGCCAAATACAATTCTATTTTTTGATTTAAAAATGAAACTTAGATTTTAAATTTTGTATGTATCTGGAGAGTGATTTTCTTGATTTATACTTTTTGATAATAGCTATGTAATTGCTTTTATTTTTTCTCCTTGGATCCTATTTATTTCATTTAGGCTTGGTCACATTATTTTAGCTTCAAAGCTTTCACAAAACTCCAAAGGTATGATTAGTCATTAAAATATCCATTTGGGTATCTTCTATATGTAAAGAATCATGAAGGCAGGTACAAAGAAAACAGAGTACAGATTTGTTCTGGTAAGGATGCAGTTCACCCTTTTAGGATTGGTATAATGTCCATCCTCCTCTGTCATCTGCAATAAAGGGAGTCAAATACAGACTCTATCTCCAAAAAAGTTTTGCATAGAAAGATGTATTTTGTCTATTACTTTGTTTATGGATTTTTTTTTAGTATTTCATTCCTCAAGTTAATACCTTGAATGTTTAAGGTCACATAAACAGTTGTCGGTGTCTCAACATCACTCAAGTTCTAAGGACTTCACTTGCGTCAAGTTTTCCACGGAATATGGGAAGGATGTACTCTACCGTTGGGCATCACATTTGCTTCTACAAACACATCAGAGTTTAAAGAGCTTGTAACGTTAAGCTTAGCATACAAGCCTGGATGTTGTATTTCTTTCAGCTGAATGATATATACTTTTGATGTAGAGAAACCACAAACATCTTACTTTTAAAATTTTGAATTCCCACAGCAATATAATTGACTGCTATATCCCCTTGTTTGAAATTTAATTAAACTGCTGTTCAAATTTTCTTTAAAGCATTTTTTTTAATTATGACACAGAAATGAAAAGCATCAGAAGCAATACAAATGATGCATGTTAAAAGAAGCACAAACCTGATCAAGAAGCATGTGTTGCAAATTGTGCACACTGCTTTTAATAGATATTGCCAAGCTCCCTTATCATCAAAGAATAATTTGCTTTGTAATCCGAGGTAGGAAAATGCTTTATGTTTCAGCTTTTCTTCTTGCACAAATTGAATCAGTTGAGCTGTAAAATAAAATGTACATGACTACTGACTACCATGCAGTGCTGTGAACATGACCCCATGGTGATACTACATGAGTGACAGCTTTAGAGCATGGCAGTACTTAGGAGGAATGGTACAAGTCTGTGTATTTGTCACTGGGAACAAGAAACATAAAATGCATAGGAGTTGGGGATGTTTCATTATTTTCTTCACAATCTTAAGGCATTCAGTATGCTTTTAATGGCAAATGCCTGTGGTGTGATGCCTTCACTTTAAATTACTGCTATCTGTGTTTCAGAGATTGTATCGGCATTTTCAAAGAGCTCTTTCTCTATATAGATGTTTTGTTTTAAGTGCAGCAAAAGGCCAAACTCAAATTCATTCTTAATGAACCATGTGTGAATGTCAAAGTCTCTGCTGTCCACTCAAATGCCAAAGACCACATCTGACTTTATAATTAGCCAAACAGTTGTCTCTTCATAATCTCAGTTAGCCTTCTGTGAGGTATCGCCATCCTAATTGTATAATGGTGGTGGAGGTGGTGGTTATGATGGCTTAAATCCAAGCAAAGATGCAAAAAAGATAATAATAGTTTTATGATTTTACCTCCATCTCTATACAGGATAAGGATATACAGTAAATCTTGAACGTTTGTTGATTTCCATCTATTTTGTTCACCTATGAGCAAAATATCAAAACCAGACAAAGGGCAAAAAGGCAGTCAGTCAATGGCAGGGTGGTTGGAGTGTTGGAAAAGGCAAAATGGCACAAAACATTCATTTTCCCAAAGAACACTGTTCTAGATTAACATTTAATCATTTCTCATATTTCTGGATTTCTGACTTTGCATGTAATGCATTTTGACATGACAGTTGCTAACACTCAAAATGTTTAATGCTTGTATTTTCAATCCTCTAGACAATGTTTAACCTATTTAACACAAAAAGGCTTATATGCAGCTATAAGTGATAGAAATGATGTCCAGAATTAAGGGGATTTGGGACCATTTTGGATGATGCCATGTGTATTCATTGTAATTGTTCTCTGAGATTACATAGACCAGGCAAGCCAATAAAACCAAGGGCTCTCACATCTGTTATGTTTTTAGTTAGTAGGTTCATACTCATAGATTGGTCAACATTTTAGTTTGAAATATAATGGGAAAATTAAGCATTTATATATTAAGTTGAAAAAATTACTAAAATGTTGATCAAAATGCATAAAATGCCCCAAAGAGTTAATTTGAAAAGCTAATATTAGGCAAAACAGTTATATTTTACTTGCTATGATGAGATATAAGAATGTTTTTATATTTTTATTGTTCCCAAATGTCTCTTCTACTGTGTGTAGATAGATAGGATAGTCCTTAAATATGGGGGCGAGATATGCTGATTGAGAGAGAAGAGAGCAAAAGTTTGCAATGCCATCCCTGCTGATTACCTTTGCTACAGTGTCTGGTTCTTCAACAAAAGATTCTGGACAAAGAGCAGAGTTATGTGTAGAAGAATACAACAAGTTATATATCCCTTATCCTTTAAACACTGAATTTTAAATGATCAAAGATGTCAGCACACCAGATTAACTGAACCTGGCACAGGACAAAGTTTACAGCTTGATTAAACCTTCAGTCACAGGAAAGGACTTGCTCAACAAGACAATAGTGCATACATCACCAACAGTTGATCAATGGAACTACCGGACACTAAGCAGCTTCTATACAGCAAAGGCCAATATCATTCCAGTGAAGAGGTAGCCTGCTGAAGAATATGAAACCAACAAAATGTTGCTAACCGAACTCCTGAAGAAGTAAAATAAGGTCTTCTCGCTCCTTCTAACTGAAACTTAAAATCCTTGTGTTAATTGAGTCTTGTTTTGCAATTCTGGTAATGAAAAGTAGCATACTTAGATTAACACCACTTATCTTTTCAGTTTATGAAAATCATATCCTGCTCTAACAACGTAGCTTCATTTTATTGCTCCCTATTTTGCCACTATTTAATTGATTCCAAGAATTGCTGATAAAAAGATATTAAAGCAATAGAAAAATAAATGTTTTAGGATAAGCATCATTTTAACTGTAATTCAAAATTATTAGTCAATGTTTATGAACTGAATTTTTCTCTCTAGAAAAAAGATTACATTGCAATATAACTATGTAGTGTAAATCACATTAAAGTGTGGTTTAAATTAATGTTCTAATTAATATCTTCTGATAGAAGACAATTAGATGTTTCATAAAAATACTTTGCTTCAATTATAAAAGAAGTGAGAAAGCATAATATTTCTCAAGTGTATCGGAATATGTGGAATATTTTACCCAAAATTACCTCTGAAGATGTACAAACATAAGTATCAAGGAACAGTACTGTCAAATATTTTCTTCAGTTCATTTGTTTACCATGAAATTCAATTTATTTTACTTTACTCTGCTCTTCTACAAAAGTAAAACAATATCATTTTTTTTCTTTTATTGAGATTGTTTTTTTCTTACATAAAATCCTCTGGTTATAATTTCCACTCTTTGTACTCTTCTCAGTTCCACACCACCTGCCCTCCTCCACCCCCATATCTGGCTCTATTCCTTTTCTGTCTCTCATTACAAAACAAAGAGGCATCTAAGGGATAATGATAAAATAAAATAATTAAAATATAATAAAAGCAAACACTATTACATTGAAGTTAAACAACAAAGTCCAAAAGAAGCAAAAGAGTCCCTGAAAATCAGAGAATTACTTGTACACACTCACAGGAAATGGATTTAAAACATTCAACTAGAAGCCACAATATATATGCAGGTGACTTGGTCCAAACCCATGCAGGACCTGTGTGACAGCAGCCTCAGTATCTGTGAGTTCATATGCGCTTTATCATGTTGATCGTTAGGAATTTCTAACTCTTACAGGTTTTCAGCCTCCTCTCCCCCAGGCTGTTTTTATGGCTATATCTCTGTAGTGCAACTTGAAATTGAGAATAGTGATAATTCCCAAAGTTCTTTTAGTGTTAAAGACTGTTTTAACTATACTAATTTTCTTTCTGCTTTTGTATAAAGCTTATAATTCCCCATTCAAGATCTGTGAAGAGATGTTAGAGTTCTCATGGGAATTACATTGTATCTCTAGATTTTTTTAGATAGAATAGTCATTTTTTACTATAGTAGTCATATTGATCAATTATCATGAGAGATCTTTCTATATTCTGATATATTCTTCAGTTAATTTCTTCAATGTCTATACTATTTTGTCTTACCAGTATTTCCTTTCTTGTTTGGAGTTATCCTGCTGTATTTTATATTATTTGAAGGTATTCTGAATGATCTTAATTTCATGAATTCTTTCTCAGTCTATTTGCCATTCCTATATGAGAGGATGGGGGCTTTTTGTGAATTATGTTTTCAGCTACTTTACTTTATCAGCTGTGTAAATTTTCCCAGTAGAATTTTTTCAGGTCACTTAAGTATACAATCTTACTGTTTGAGAATAAAGATACTTGCATATTTTTCCTTTACAATGTGTATCTCTTTGCTCTCCCTCAGTTTTCTTATTGTTCTAATTAATACTTCAAGTACTACATTGAATTGCTGTGCAGAGAGATGGCAGCTTTGTTTTGTTCTTGATTTTAGTAAAATTGCTCTGAGTTTCATTCCTTTTAAGATGATGTTCACTATGTGTTTGCTGCAAATGGCCTTTTTAAAATGGTGATCAATGTCATTTGCATCCCTAAACTTTGAAGGACTTCAGTCATGAAAGAGTGTTGGATTTTGCCAACGTCCTTTTCTATATCTAATGAGATGATCATGTGTTTTTTTTTCTTTCTGTTTGTTCATACAATGTATTGCATTAATCAATGTGCCTATGTTAAACCATCCGAGAGTTTCTGGGATGAAGCCTACTTGATTATGGTTGATGAATTTTGAATGTATTCTGAGATTTGTTTGCAAATATTTTATTGAGAATTTTTGCATCTACATTCATTAGCAAAACTAGTCAATGATTCTCTTTCCTTGTTGGATCTTTATGTGGTTGGGTATCACGGTAACTTTGGCCTAGTAAAACAAATTGAACAATGTTTCTTTGGTCTCTATTTTCTGGTAAAATTGAGGAGTATTTGTATTAATTCTACTTTTACTAAAGTACAGTTTTTACTAAAATTCTATGGCAATAGGTTTTATTGTTTGGAAGACTTAATGACAGCTTCTACTTCACTAGAGGTTATAGATCACTGCTCATTGCTTATCTGATCTTGATTTAAGTTTGGTATATGGTACGAGTATTTAGAAAATTATATATTTCTTTTAAATGTGCCAGTTTTGTGGAGTACAAGTTTTGAAAGTATGACCTTATGATTGAAAATTTATTCATTGTCAGTTATTATGTTCCCCTTTCCATTTCTGATTTATTTTTAATTTAGGTATTCTTTTTTTTCTTTTGTCTTTTAGTTAATTTGGGTAATGATTTGTCAATAATGACTTTTATACGGAACCAACTATTTTGTAGATTTTTGTATTTTTTTTGTTGTTTCTATTTTATTGACTTCAGTCTGAGTTTGATCTTTTCTTGTTATCTACTCCTTTTTGTCTGATTTCTCCTTCCGGCACTACCATGGAACCAAAGATATCCTGAGAGGGGCTGATCCTCTCTGCACCCTCTGACTCCCCCTGGAACAGGAATGGCCCTGTGGCTGCTTCTAGAGTATCCCGGGTAGGGTAGAGGGTTGAGAGGGGTTGAACAGTCCCCTCTGAGGACCCCTCCTCAATGAGAATGTAATGGCACAATTCCGGAGGAAGCAGGTCCATTGAGTGGGAGGCAGAAATGGAGGCAGAACTAGAGGAGAAGGATGCCGATGGCCGATTGGAAAGGCGTCCATCGGCCCCTCTGTGACAGGTGGTCATTAATCTCATTGGATATTAGCAGCAGATCCTGGCTGGGCAGACTCTCTGAATGATTCAGGCAGGGCAACTCCAGGCTGGTCTGTTTTATCCTTTGTGAAGAAGGAGGTCCCAGAGATCAGGGGAAGGGTCATGGGACAGGGTCTGACAGCAAGGTAGAGTCCTGTGCTTAGGCACTCCTGAATGTTAAACACCCAGGCCTTTACATGAAATGCATCAGTTATCTCCAGACAACTCTGAAGTCACCAACCTCATACAGTAGATGGCAAGTTCAGGCACCCTCTCCACTATTGCTGGCTTCTTATTTCCATTTGGTTGGAATGTCCTTTTCATTTCCTTTATCCTGAGGTGATGTGTATCCATGATTTTCAGTTGGATTTCTGGAATGCAGCAGGATAGATTCTGTTTTCAGATATATTTTATCCTGTATTTTTTTCACCGTGGAACTAGGGCCATTGCTGTTGAGATATATGGGCAGTTTGTTGATTTCTGTATTGTTATTGGCTTCCATGGTGGCAGCATTGGTAACTTTATCATATAATTTCTTATATTTTCTCCATCTTTTGTGACTGAAAGTTTTTCTGCATTGGCATTTGTTGTCTCTAAGAGTCTGTAGCATAACTATCTAAGCCCTTATAGCTACTAGTGTCTCAACTGAGAAATCAGGTGTAAGTCTAATATCTCTGCCTTTTTACATTAGTTGATCTTTTTCTCTTGCAGTTTTATTCTTTCTTTAGCCTCTGTGCAAATGTTTTGATTATTATTTGACAATGGGACTTTCTTTTCTTGTCAGTTTATGTTGGTATTCTATATGCTGATTTTTCTTTTTTGTTTCATTTCCTTTTTTCCTCTTTTTTTTTTTTAGTTTTTTGACATAGGGTTTCTGTATTGTTTTGAAGGCTGTTGTAGACTAGGTTAAACTCAAATTCACAGAAATCTACCTGCCTCTACTTCCTGAGTACTGGAATTAAAGGCATGTGCTAACACCACACGGTAGTGTTCTATATGTTTCTTATACTTTAATAAATATCTCCTCCTTCTTTAGGATAGGAAATTTTCTTCTATGACGTTTTTGAAAATATCTTCTGTGCCTTTGACCAAGTCTTCTTCTCCTTCCATAGCCCAAAATTCACCACTGTCTCCTACCTATGAAGGACCTAGTTCGGTCCCATGGAGACTCTACAGCGGTGGGGCAAGAGTTTGAGTTTCCCTGGGATTCGTCCTTGTAGATTTCTCTGTTATGATCTTGACCTCTCTTGCTCATATATTCCCTCCTCCTTCTCTTTGATAGGCTCCCTGTCGAAGAGGAGGACCTTCCCCCAAAAGAGGAGGATCATTCGGTCTTCAGTCAAGGGTATACAAGTAGCTATGCTCCCTTGCTAGAATCCCCAAACAAGGTCTCAAGGTCTGTTTTCTTGTCCTTCGGCTATTTTGTAATACTCGAGGTATGCTGTGGTAATGTCACTTTTCTCTTGTATTGCTCTGCTGCCATGTAGGCATTTGGGACTGGGAAAACAATATAACTGGTCTTGTCTTTTTGGGATGGTGGCTTTTCAGGTAGGAATTTTTTTCTGGGATTCTGGCAGGTGCAGCCACTTGGAATTCCTGATAAAGTGTCTTTCTGTGTATTGGGAGGAGGGTTGGGCCAAGGGAGTGAGGGGTGAGAAGCTCTATAAGAAGGAAAAAACGGCATTCCTTGAAGCTCTGCTTAGTTTCTTAGGGATAGGGATGCAGAATGAGGGTAGGCCACAGAAGAAGAACTGCTACGGAGCCTGTGATGAGACTGGAGGATTGGCCTTGAAGAAATGGAAGAAGGTGTGAAGATCTACCCGCTTTCCTGCCTTTAGTGACCTGTGAGTTCCCAACGAGTACCCGCTGAAGTTGTGGTCAGACATAAAACAAGGAATTGGGGAAAAGAAACTAGAAGCGGAAAATATTTGTGACCCACTAGAGATGGTAGTGGAGGAGAAGGGAGGCTTCGATAGGTGTTCTGTTACAGAGCTAGGGAGGAAAGCTGGGGACCTGATTTGAAGGATCAGAGGGAGAGGTGACGATCTACAGTTAGCCTGCCTGCTTCCCTTGCCTGATCCTTTTCATCTTGAGTTAAAAACAAATACTTGCTATACAGTAGATTATAACTTTGTAGTTCCTGTTAAAATGTTTCACAAACCTTCCTAGATATGGATTTAGTTAGCCACAATACATATTTATGTCTTTACAAATGTCTTAAAACCATGATATTAAAATAAAGAATTATCAGCATGATTTCATGATTACTTCCTCTTTAAATTAAAAGCACTTTGAGTGATATATTATTCTCAACTCTATTATAATGCAATAATTATTTATTAGCTAAGATGTACTGATCATATAAATGATATTTAGTGTTTTATATTTATGTTTTCAATAAAATTGTGATATTATATTCAAAAGTTTCAAGGAGTAGTTTAGAGTACTGAGTTGTTTGGCGATACATCTCTCAGTGTGGATTTACAAGGCACTAAAGTTTATTGCCACTAAATATTTACAGAATTGATAAATCATTTGAGCACCTTGACACGGAGTATAACCCCAAACACTCTGATTTCTTAGAGTCAAAGTTTAGATTTGTACACTTCACTTAAAAATGTGTTTTTCAAATATGCCACTGCTCTGTAGATTTAGGAAGAATTTTAATATGACTCAAGCTAATTTTATATAGAATAGCACCAGGAAGTCAGAAAAAAAAACTACATTTGCCCACGGCCTTGGAAGGCCATTGGCATTTATGAATAAATGCCCATTATAACTGATGAAAAGAGACCTGCTATACACACATGCATGTTTTCTTCTTTATCAGCTTATCACCATAGTGTTCAACCCACGCCCTGAACTGCCATGACCAGAAGTTATAGCTCCAGATGAGATTCTATCAGTCACTGTCAATCTGCCAAGCTGTTTAAGTTCGGATAGCTTTGCTTAATTTCTCTGCATCTTGGTTCTTCTTTTGACAAAAGGAGAGAGCAAGGATATGTAAATAAAAGCTTGGTTATGGAAAATACATATTTAAATGGGTATAGCACTTAGCCCTAACCCAACACTTGATGAACACTCTTTTTTCCTTTAAAATGACTCCCTTTCTACTCTGTGAATAAGCCTCAGGATTTATGAATCTCTTGGCATCTGTAGTTGTGCTTATTAATCTACTAATTTGTTCTCTTGAACATTTTTCTTCAGTAATTCTATATTTAAACAAAATTTTTCTCATTAAATAATTAAAAAGTAAGATAAGAGGTTTATCATTATTCTCTTTTGGAAAGAGTAACTTTTGTGAGGTTTTCTCCAGAAGTAATAAATAAATGATATACCTTTAATAAGATAAGATGGAAATGATTGTAATTATTAATAGTGATCAACTTTACCGAGTGCCAGCATATATTGAACCAACCTTCCTGAATTAAAGCATCTCCAATTACTAATATTTTTATAATCTCCAAGAAATAGAAATGTGAAGATTTGCAGGCTTTGGACACATTTTTCGCCACTCTTGATATGTTGGAGAAGCAATGCCTTTTCAATAAGAACTATCTACAAAACCAAGGAATAAATCTTAATTCCAAAGCACTGTTCTTTAGTAAAAGGATCCAGACACTTTGATACTTGTAGTAGAGAAATTTCTAGATGATTATTTTGTTTCTTAAAGCAGAAAAAGGAATAAGATTTTAAATATGGAACATTTTAAGAAAACATGAGTCAAATCTCAGTAAGGGAAAATTTTAGAAAAGTATTTATATTACTGAACTATAACTCACCATTATAAGTTACCTATAAGGAGACTGAAAGACAGCTCAGAGCATAAAAACTCCTGCTGCTCTTGAAGTGGATCAGAGCTCAATTATATATATATAATCTCAAATATATATAATCTCAAATATATATATATTTGACAGTATAACCGAGAAAAATTACCTTTGATTAAATTGTAAAATGTGAAATTGAATTCTCTTCTATCATAATTTTGTTATATTTGATTTGCCACTTAGGAATTCAAAATATTAAAAAAAACCTCATACAATTCTAATCCTGGATCAGGAAACAAAAGAAGGAATACATGAACTAATTTCCCCCCTTTTCCTGAAAATAGATTCTTCTCTCATTACAGTTCCCATTTCTCCACTCCTCTCAGTTCCTTTATACCATGCCTTCCATCCTGGTCAGCTCCATTTATGTCACTCATAGAAAAGAACAGACTCCTAAGTGATAACACCAAGGTATAACAAATATAATAAGACAAACAAAAACCATCACATCCAAGTTAGACAAGGGAAATAATAGAACAAAAAATGCCTAAAAGCAGTCACAAGAATGAGAGACTCATTCATTTACACTCTCAGAAATCCGAACAAAATCCTAAACTGAAGCATAAAATATATGCAAAGGAGCTGGTACAAACATGCGAAGGGCCTATTCTTGCTGTTTTAATCTTTGTGAGTTCATATGTTTTCTGGTCAGTTGATTTACAGAAACTTGATTTCCTAGTGTTCTCATTGTCTTTGGTGCTTACACTTTTTCTGTCTTCTCTTCTGTGGGGTTCTCTGAATTCTAAAGGGAGGAATCTGATGGAGATAGTCTACTTAAAGATGAGTTTTTCAAGGCTTCTATGTTGGGACCAACTGAGTCCTGGCCTTCAGCTGCACTTCCCTGCTAGAGCCTTCTAATTGAAGTTACTAAAAGTTACTAAAAGGATGGGATTTTCACCTGTTGGCCATTGACTGCAGCCTATTTAAGCCTCCATGGTGCTATTAAAGAAGGACTTTTGGTACCAGTGATTGGAGGTCCGTGTGTTGGTCTATCTCTGCATGTGTTTCCTCAACTTCCAGCCCCTTGCCAGAAGCTGGCGAACTGGGTTCTAAGACGTAGAGCACAGACGGTGGCGCAGTGCGCGGCACTTCTCACTCTCTTTGTGATGTGTGGCTGTAGGTCTCTGCATTTGTTTCCATCTGCAGAAGGAGGAAGTCTATCTGATGCTGACCGAATAAGGCACTGAATTTTGAGTATAGCAGACGATCACTAAGAGTCATTTTATCATTCCTTTTAAAATGATAACTAGGAATTGGTTTAACCCTAAGTCTCTGTGCTATCTATTCTCTTGTTCTTGGTCAGGCAAGTAATGTTAAGTACATATTTATGCATGTTTCCACCCACAGAGTGAAACAGAGATGATAGAATTGAATGAATGGGGAGGTGGGAGGATCTGGAAAGAGTTTGGAAAGGGTAAATGCATGATCAACATATATGGTGGAAATTTATTTTTCAATTAAAAAATAAAGATAGAAAATTATTTTTAAAAAAAGTCCAAATAGCCCTTAAAACATTCAGGAAACATGCAGAGTAGAAGCAAAATCTTAAAGAGTGAAGCTATGGCTATGGCTAATAAACTTTGATGAATGTGTTTAGATTAATTAAAAAGTTTATCCATTTCAAATTAGCACAAAACTATAATTTGTTTTTGAGCTGTGAAACTGGAGTGTTGTGTGGTGATAGGAAACACATAAAAGGAGCTAAAGAAAATATCTTTTTTATACTTTTCTGGCCATTGTAGCGAGTAACTTTATAGACAGTTCTTTATTAGTCTCCAATACTGCAGACAACAATTATAAGAACTCATATTTTGGATGATCATGGGTTTGGATGATAAGGGCTTAGGTTTTATATTTGGTAACTATAGCTGTTGAATAGAAAATTAGAATCTAGGACACACTTAGAAATCTTTAATATCTTTATGCCATCTGAAGCTAGGTGATTTTATCAGAGTTCATAGTTTACCTAGGGATTCCAGAAGCAATCGTTCTTATTTTAGTTTTTCAAAAATTGTCAGTTTTATGTATGCAGTCATTATATTCCTTGCTACTCACAAAAAAAAATAAAAAGGACTAGCAGATATATTTTTGAAATTTCTATCAAATATTCTATAAGTCAAATTTGAGTAGTCTCCATAACACCAGGGATGACACCCACAGCTCCCAAATACCAAGCACCACTCCCCATATAGAAACTCATTCTTACAATATTGTTTTTCTAGAACCACACTTGGTACCACACTCAGTGTTAGTCATAAAAGTCTAAAGTAACAAAACTGATAGAATGAATATGTACATTAAAGAAGTGTTTATTAGATTGTCTCAGAGGATGGCAGACTTTGTCATTCAACATTGGCTCTTTCCGTGCTTTTAAGGCCGGGAATCAGGTAGCTCTTCAGCCATTGAAGTGATGTGCGGGTGATCCTAATTTGTCACTCAAGTCCTCGAAGGTTCCTGAAGGACTGCTGATTTTCAGTCTGTTTTGTTACCCTACAGAAGATTAAAAGATCAGAAGAGATTATCAACTAGACAAAACAAAAGAAGCCACACTTCCTTCTTCTGTATCCTTTTACATATAGGTGTGGCCCATATTTCTGTTGAATCTTCATACTTTAAACAATTTAATAAATAGGAACCTCATCACAGGATTGTCCTATAGTTTAAATTTTAGTCTATTCTGAAGCAGGCAAATTGAGAACCAAGATTATCCATTATGACACTCTAGTTAACTGGAGAAAAAAATCAAACATATAAACAGTGAATATATGTATGTCTCAGATATTCCTTCTACATAGCTATAAAAACATAATGTAAGTACATATAGTTGAGCACTTTTCTATTCAAATTAAAACATGTAGAGAGTTGTCATTTCAATATAAGTTTAAATAATCGATAACAAATGATAAATTTGTTATCTTCATAAAATTATTTGAACAGGCCTGGTCCAAGTCTCTCAGGAGAATGAATAAAGAGACAGGCTATAGATGTAGATACAGGATTATTCATGCACATTTGAAAAACTTACCAAGACTTTCTAATATTTTTAAGTGCTAAAATATAGTGTAGACCATTATATGCATTATATAATTAAAGATTAAAATAAAACACCAGGTTCTGTCATAATTAACAAAACAAGAACCTACCAAAGACACTATCATTCCTTGACTAATTATCAATTATCTCTAACTTTAGTCTACAGAGACCTACACTTGTCCAATGTCCAGAGAATTAAGCACTTCGAGTGTTAACATTACCTGGGCCATCTGGACCACACTGTTCCTCTGAAAGCTCAAGACTCATGAAGGAAAGGAGGAAGGGAAGATTGGAAGAGAATGAAGCTGTGGGCAACTACAAGAAAACTGTTTTCTGGACACAGCAGGGTAATTTATTTTAATCTCAAAATTAGAAAAAGCTAATTAAAGTGATTCTTAGCAAATATTATTTATCTTAATGCCTATCACTTAAACTCATCTATTGTAAGCTGTATTTATGTTCCAGTAAGTAATAATCTAAAGTGTAAAATAATTAAGTGTGGGGGTGTGAGGACACCTCAATGTTTCTTTTGAAATCCAGAAGATAAGAAAATAATAATTATAAAATTAGTGAAATAAAGAGAAGCAAGAAAATCATTAAAGGAGTATGCATTAATTTTATTGAATTATTTGCTTGGATAGCAAGTACAAGGCAAAATACTTGGGAAGGAATTGGGAGGCAATGTGGGCAGAGTGTCAGAACTAAAATTTGCAACGCCTTGAGAGAACTCTGAGCATCTCGAATACTGATTGTGTAGTTTGAGTTGACATCCCTTGGATATGTAGCTCTGGAATTGTTTCTTGCCAACCATCTGGGTAAATGAGAACACCATGTTTTACACTCAGATTAAAAGCAAGGATCTGATGGGATTTTACTAAACTTATCAAAAGTTCCCTTTAATTTATGTAAGTAAAACTGTACCCAATTTTATCCTTCTTCTTTTTTTTTTTTTGCCAGACCACCTCCCTGACCTCTTTTATTCTTATGGACTGCTCACTATTCATAAGTAGGATTGCTAGCACAGCAGCTGAGGAACATTTGGTTCTATTTACAGCAAAAGCCTACTCTTGAATTCAACTCCATGTCAGTCCGGAGGTTTGCAGCATTGAAGAATTGCCCTGATAAATGAACATTACAGTTTCCACGACTCCACCTTCAATGTCATCACAACACCATCTAAGTGTTAAAGTATGAGCTTTTCTGCCACCTCAAAACATATTAACTTGATTCCTCTATCTCTGGATCCCATAGGCACAATAAATGGAGAAAATAACACATTTCCAAACTGATAAACCCCACCAAAGCTAATGAAATCAGGTACTTTATAGCTTGGCTAATCGTGTCCTTTGAAGGGCATCAAATAACACATCATGTGCTTCTCGGAGGGAAATCAAATTAGGTGCAGAGATGCCCCTTCCAAACTAATGCATTTGAATAGGCAGCGGTGATTGCAGCTAATCACGCTTGCAGATGCTTTATCATTAGTGCACTGTTTATGTTAAAGGGGTGTTATTGCATTTGGGTTTAAGAAAGAAGAAAATGATTTCTATCCAATTAGACTATTGCTCAGTTTACATTCTGAAAATTTTTGTTATGACTTCGGGAAAATACGGATGTCAAAATGTGACATGTATTTCTGCAAATGATACTCAAAGTATTTTAGCTTACACAGACTGACCAGGTACTCAGATATTCTGAAGCATTCTTTTCTCTCCTTGCCAATCCTGTTCTTTTCCCTGCAGCCCACCACCACACCATTGCCTAAGGATGACAAATGAACAACCCCATGCATATAGCCAGGGGTATTCAGTTCTGTTTGAAACTGAAGGGTTAAATTACGTCATTACCAGCTCCACATTTCTACCATGTTCCAAACTTTAGTGATCACCATTTTATTCTGCTTCAGAGTTTGTTTGAAGGCCACTAGTATCCACGGGGAAGGACAGCATCCCACCTGTTTCGATAGTATCATTTTCTCCTTGGAATATTAGAGCATGGATACACGCATACCAGGATTATTTAATCCATATATTAAAGGGCCTTATATATTCTAATTAATCTGAGACATCAAAAAGAGCATGGAAACTTGGTTTATTTTTGCACGTTGACACATCTATATTGACAGATTGCTTTGTGAGAGACAGTGCAGGATAGGATAGTCATATTTCTCCAGCCTCAGCATTCTGGGTTCTGAGATTATGGGTGTGTACTACAGGTGTTTCTCCTCTTTTAGAATTATAAAATATTCCATTTTGTATTTCTACCCTGTTGTTCATTACAAGTACATGGATACTATAAAAAATTTAAAAAGTTGAAATATGTCGTACCTATCATAATTTCTACCTATCTTATTTTTTGAAAGTTATTTATTTTTTTTAAATTTTCTCACTTTTAAAATGAGAATAAATTTTTTGCACTGTAGTAATATAATCACATCATGATGACATATTGAAAATGTTTCTTTTTTTATTAGATTATGTCATTTCCATAATGCAAACCTCATTGTATCAAACTTTGAAGTTTCCAACCAGTATATTGATCAGATCCATCTCCTTTAGGAGATTATTTTTACACAATGTAATGACCAATGATTGGCAATTATATTTAATCATGCTAAATATTAGAGATCAATAAAAAAGAGCTAAGACTTATTAAATATTCCCATCAAGATCTTGTGTCTTTTATACTTATTTCTCAATATTTAAAACATTGTCTTTAATAATATTTTTTATATTTTGCTGTTATTTTAAAGTAAAATCACAAGCTGTAGCTATAATACTCAACTGATATTCTTTTAGTTATTGAGAATTTCATACATGCATACAATGTCTCCATCGGCCATAATCACATCCCTTCTAGTTCCTCCCCTTTACTTCTCACAATTTGCTGTCTCAACACTGTATGATCTGTTTTGAACCCACTGATTCTACTTAAAGATGCCAGTATGTGCACAGCTTCACCTTCCTTTTTGAGATACATTGTTTACAGCCTGTACTTTAAATTTTAGGGACAAAGTCATAGAAAATTGGAGTAGTGAATAAAATCTATCCCTGTGTTACTTTTCATTTTACTCAGTGTTTTTCACTAATGAACAATTTTCTTTGAATAATTTGGAGCTGTGCTCTGTAACTTGTTCCTACAGTACCTTGACTAGTTGTTAGAGGTAAACAAAAATAAGAATGTAAATTATTCAGAAGCAAGACTTGAATATCATTATTTCAAAGGTCATTAATCATTAGGGGAAGAAGTGAAGTGACAGGCAGCCATGTAAATATATTTTAAATATAAGCTTTATCCAAAAAGAAGAAAAATTAATTCTCCTTAGAAGTCTTCTACCAGTTTCAAACAGCTATTAGATCTTGATCAACTAATAAAAAACAAATTTTTCAATATACTTGTGACAATCAATAATTATGTTAGCAAAGACTTTTATCTGAGTTGAATAGTCCCAGTGATGATATATGGATAGAAGTATATTTACACACACACACACACACACACACATCTCAAGTACAATTTATCTATTAGATTTTTATGGAAAAGGAAATAATTCATTATCAGAATTTTATTATAAAGAACCTGCAAACAAAAACATTCACTCAAATAGACTAAACACAGAATATACAGTTCAGTGGATTTTGATGGAGTTCAAACAGACATTCTGAAGCTGTTGGACTTCAGCTTGGATTTTACACTCCCACTATCAAGAATATTTTTTGTATGCAGTTATTGACTTATAAGTGCGTATTTCTGTAACTACAAAACTTCTGTGCCAGAGTTAGAAAGTTAGAAGTAGAATAATAGTTTTATATACTCTTTCATGTCTCATGTTCATTAACTGCTTATTGACTTGCAGTTTTATTTCCTTGTATTTAGTTTCTGTAATTCTGTAAAAATTTTGGATATTAACTCCTGCCCTAGATTGTTGCTGGTAAAGATTTTCTCCCATGCTATTTCTGTTTTTTCTGATTGGTTCCTTTGCTGTTCAGAACTTTTTTATCCCCTCATGTCTCATCTGCTGATACTTAGGGTTTATCTTGAGCTGTTTAGTTTCACTGAAAATGTCTTTACCTACTCTAATATCCTGAATGGGTTTGTTTTAAGATTTTCTCTAGAAGTTTTACTGTTGTGGGTTTTAAGTTAAGGGCCTTGACCTGTTTTAAGCTTATTTTCATAAAAAGTAAAATATATAAAACTACTTTTATTCTGCAGATAGAAAGTTAGTTTATCTAGTATCATTTGTTTAATAGGTTATGTGTTTTCCAATGCATTCTTTGTGTTCCTTTGTTAAAATTAAGTAGGGAAATCTTTGGCATTGCTGTGGGACAATGGTCTTGTATTCTGTCACTTGTATTATTTTAATAAAATGCTAATTGGCCAGTAGCCAGGTAGGAAGTATAGGTGGAGCAACCAGGCAGGAAGTAGAAGAGGGGCAATGAGAACAGGAGAATTCTGGGAAGAGGAAATGGATAATTTGGAGTCATCACAGAGGAGGTAAGATGAGAATACCACACTGATATAAGGTATCAAGCAATATGACTAACACAGACAAGAATTATGGGCCAATAATAGTTATAAGAAGCCTGAGCTAATAGGCTTGAAAGAAAAAAAAAGGATGAAGTCATTTTTTTAAAAAAAAGAACAGTTAGGTGTGGTGGCACACACCTTTAATCCCAACACTTGGATATCTCTGTTAGTTCAAAGACAGCCTGGTCTACAGAGAGAGTTCCAGGACAGCCAAAGATACATAGAGAAACCTTGTCTCAAAAAACCAAAAATCAAAAATAAAAATAAAAGAAATAAGAGTTTAAAATAAAGCCACGTAAAGATGGAAAATATACAGAGACTCTGGATACTATATGTTATTGTGTTATGTTTGTTTGATGGCTGAGGAAGGTGCAACAGCTGCCAAAAGACATTTGAATATAAATGCTGCTAGATTAATCAAACATATATATTTTGAAAATGCATTTACTTTAAAATTTAAATCAAAAGATGTTACTTTGGAGAAGAGGTTTTGCTCTTGTTTCCACAGGAAATGAGAGATTGTGGATGAATTCTGGGTTAAGAAAAATCAGGTTTGACCAAGGAAGACACATGAAAAATCTCCAATAGGAGCAGATGGTCCAAATGATCTAACATTTTAGAGGACCGCTGTTGGAGTTTCCTCTGAATTCTACATCCAGAACAGCCTCAAGACTGCTGGCTGAGATGATCAAGCCTTACAAGATACTCAGTCAGAACTTGATCACAATTCTAAGTTTTCTTTAGGTCCCCATGAAATTATCAGTGCCCCCAATCAGCAAGAAGTAGCCTGGAAAACTATTCCCATATTCCAAATAAATGTATTATGGATGTTTATCTTTGTTTACAGTGTTGGTTACAAGTTGTTATAGATAATGGTCTGGGCAAGAAAGCTAAACAATGGAAATTAGATTCAGGATTCTTGTTTTGGAAAAATAAAGGAGGGAAGTGCTACGGGACAATGGTCTTGTATCCTGTCACTCATATTATTTTAATAAAACACTAAATGGCCAGTAGCCAGGCAGGAAGTATAGGTGGGGCAATGAGATTAGGAGAATTCTGGGAAGAGGAAAAGTCAACTTGTAGTGGTCACATAGGAAGCCAGACACAGAGCAAGCAAGATGTGACTGCCTCGCCAAAAATGGTACCAAGCCACATGGTTAACAAAGACAAAATATTATGGGCTAATATCAGTTATAATAGTTATAAAAGCCTGATCTATTAGGCCAACCAGTTTATAAGTAATGTAGATCTCTGTTTCTTTGGGATTGAATGGCTCTGGGACCAGGCAGGACTGAAACCTCGTCAACGTGGCATTTTATTTCTAGATCTACTATTTTATTCCACTGGCCTACATACCTATTTTTAAGCCAGTACCAGTCTGTCTTTGTTATCGTTCTATGGTGTATTTTGAGATTAAGTATTGCAGTACTTCCAGCAATGTTCTTATGACTCAGGATTGCTTTGGCTATCCCTAATGTTTTTGGTTCCAAATGCAGTCTTGTATTACTTTTTCTTAAGCTCTGAAATTAGACAATTGAATTTTGTATAATCCATTGAATCTCTAAATTATATTGGGAGTACATCTATCTTTACAATATTAATTCTAACAATCCAGGTGTTTGGCATGTCTTTACATTGTGTAATATTTTTATGATTGCCTTATTCGATATTTGGAAACATTTACTTCTTCTGTTAGCTATAACCCTAAAAAGTTAGTTTTGGAGAATTTTAAAGGAGATATTTTCTTGGTTTTCCTCTCTAAGAGAATAAGTTTTTATGACTTCTCTTTTTGCTTTTCTGTTTTATTTTGTTTATTGATTTTACATCCTATAACTTTAGGTAATTAGTAAGCCCAGGAGTATTCTAGCAGACTCTATAGTGTGTTTTAAATAATGAATCATGTCATCAGCAAATAGGTGTAGTTTGACTTCTTCCTTTGCTAGATTTATTGCAGTGGAATCATTCTGAAATTAGAACTTCAATTTCAAATATTTGTGTTAATGTCCTTTCTGTTTACCACAGATTATAAGGGGATGAAGAAAACTGGTATCAGGAAAATGTATTAGATTTTATAAGAACAGATTATTTCTTTCTCAAATTAGCTGAAGATTAATCATTCCTCTATAAAGTCGATTATTTTACTAAATCATTCTGAGAGTCAGAAGAAAAGCATCTATAAAATCCACATAATTAATGGCAAAAGTTCCTTATATATGTTGCTGAAATGATTTTATGCACGAAGATATAATGGTTTTATTATGTTCCTTGCAACTAATATACCTTCCCACCTTTGTTTTGGCTCCTCAGTAGACACTGTTTGAAGCTAAACATCATTAGTTAATAAGAAGCTTTTTCTGGTTATAGGGATGGCCTGTTTTTGCTCCCAAAAGCACCTATACTCCTCACAGAGCCCTATGTATAACCGTTTTAGGGTGCAACTCACTGCACTTGCACATTGTGGGGTAGCTCAGAAGCCGACGTATTTGCTTCCAGTAAATACTTTCGATGTTAGAATTTATGTGAAAGATATCTCATCTTCAGATTAGGTATGTGGGTTCCTAGATATTACAACTGAAATTAAAAGGATATCATTTGATGATTAATTTTTAAAAAGTCCTTTCCTGATGCTCTGGTAAAAAAAATTAAGCAATACAAAACCTAAGTGTATGTATATTTATGCTCGTGAATGCTGACCAATGACCTTCCAGAGTACTCTTTTTCAGACAACTCTTCATTCTAGTAGGGGGAGCTTCCTCATTCTCTTCTTGTGGTAGATTATTATATTGAAATGTATATTTAAGTTTTAGTTCATGTGAGATAACTAAGGTAGATTTACTTAAATTTTGCAATTAAGAAATTTCACACAGTTGATTTAGCCCCACTTAACATGTCTTAAAACATTCAGGGAACAAAAATTAGCATGCCCTTATTTTGAAAATGGACCTCTCAATTTTTCTGTATTTGTTACAAATATTATGTATACATTTACTAATACACTATGTTTTCAATCTTTATATTTCTTTGATTTTGTTATTCGTCTATTTATCCATTTATCTATCTGTTATCTAACTACTTCTATGTGTGTTTGTCTATCTATATATTTATCCAACACATGGCTAAGATACTGAAAAGAAAATGAAATTTAATTCTATCTTCCCTTTAATAGCTAACTTATTTAGATAAGTAATAGCTAAGTTTTACGTTTTTTCATTGAAAAAAGTTAAAATACCATTCCACAATGAAAAACACAAGGCTTCTACTCAAAACAGCTGGTCAAAGAAATGTTCAGAGCAATGTGGAGTTTAGTTTCTCTGCTTTAGTGCTGCCCTGCCAAGTATCTTTGCTGAGCGCATCTGCACCTCAAGTAGTGA
Organism: Neodon shergylaensis; assembly: GCA_025134845.1. Taxonomy (NCBI): domain Eukaryota; kingdom Metazoa; phylum Chordata; class Mammalia; order Rodentia; family Cricetidae; genus Neodon; species Neodon shergylaensis. Next base: position 5,046,061 of record JABTXL010011977.1, on the reverse strand, counting down.
ATTCATGCAACTAGAAGTCTCACAAGTCTAGGAGGCTAAAGAGTTCATGTGAACACAATTTTACTCAAAAGTAGCACTGTTGATGAAAGTCTGGAGTTCTGGAGATTAGCCAAGGGGTTCCTCAGTGGTCAATATGCAGAGAATGAGAGTTTTTCTGTGTTCACTTTTATGTAAAATATCTATAGTGCACACCTCCCTTGACCATATACACACAAGTCTCATGACCATCAGGAGAAAAGATGCTCAGCAAGTGTATGTGTATTTACAGAAATGAAATGGCCCTTGCACTAATGAGCAAACAGCAGCTGTGACAGCATGCATGACTGCAACATGATAAACATGCAATGGCTCAGTCTAGCCAAAACCCCAGTAAGGATCGGAGACTTTTTCAAGAATTCCCGCCAGTGTCCAAGGAGCTCTTGTCATTTAATGGCAGCTGGAAGAAATTCATTCATATTTACTTCAAGGATGCAGCCTCAAAGTAGTTTTGGGGCTACTCAAATGTCCAATGATGTCCATACACTCATGCTGGTGCAGGCAGCAGAGGAGACTAAATAGGCATAAAAACAGAGTGCTAGAATTTGGAAAGAATCATGTTAAAAGAGATAAGTAGAAATTAGAGGTGAAGAAACGGGGATGGATTTGGTTAAAACACATTAATAACATCCATGAAATTATCAATCTAAATGATGAAAACATTTGAGTGTGTATCATGGTTTTGTATTTATTTCTACATCAAATATTATGTAGCTTCTTTGTACCTTTAATTAGGTCAAAATAAAGGTAATAAATTTGACTTATAAAGTCAGAAACAAATATTGTATGGTGGATTAAGGGGATACTAGTGGGCAATTATATGTCAGTGTAAGACAGGTAGAACTTAGTCTTTAACTCAATGATTATAAAGTTATGGTTATCTGAGAAACTTTCTTGCATAGTCCTAACAAATGACAGTCATGCTGTTATTGTTTTAAACAACACTTTCAAAGCATACAGTTTTTAAGTTACTTTCAAAATGATCCGGAATTATATGTTAGTAGATTAGTTTCAAGTTTGCTTTCAATGTATATTTTATATTAAAAGCATATTTGGCTTTCTATGAGTGTTCAGTGTTTCACTTCTGAAATAAATTCATGTTTAACTAAGACTGAATATTTACTGAAGACTTACACAACTCATCTGTAATCCTCACTGTGGTGTTTAAAACCATAACACTTATTGGTGTTTTCTATATTGTGTTTCATGGAACATCAATGCACTCTGTGATATTCATTGCTGTTACTCTGATGGGGGAATGTTTTACCTGAAATTATGTTCACAGTGTGGCTTAATACATAGCTTACACATATTCCAGTGACGAGGTTATCAGAAGCAAAGTGGTTAACATGAACACTACAGATTGTCTATTTGAGTTCTATCCTTCTTTCTCTGTTGACAGTGCTATGACTTTTTCATATCATAGTTCATTTTAGAAGAAGCTTGTCCTCTCATCATAATATAATTATGAATATTCTTTTCCCTATGTATATAAATGACATAAAATCAAATTCCAGCATTAATTGATAAGGAGAAATAAAAAATGTATTCTTGCTTGGAAGACGGAAAATTATGCACTACTTTTGCCTTCAGTCATCACACAGAGAGAGAGAGAAAGAAAGAGAGATTTATTGCTTTTATAGTTGAAACTCTTTTGTTCGAGAAGTTATAGATTTGACATAGAGGCTACTTTTGAAATCACAATTAAGTATAGTGAAAGTATTCAAGTAAAAGAAAATAAATGTGAGAATAATTGTGGCCATTAATTGTTAATGAGAATTATTTTTTGGAGAAATGAAAAAATTATCTGTACAAATGATAATTTTAAAATAATAATTACTGAAGTGACAGCATTGAGGATGAGCAATGGCTGGGAGTGAGAGAAAAGTGGAGAGGGGGTTATACAGGAGAGCAGGTAACCCCAGAAAGTGTCAGGATGCAGGAATATTTGTGGGTGCAGATAATTGCGGGTGAGAGCACAAAGTTTTAAGGATATCACAAGCTTTTTTTTGACTACTTAAATTCATGAGTCATTTTAATATTTAGATAATTTGTTCAAGGTTATATCACTAATAAAAGGAAGGAAGAGATGAAATCTGAATTGGATTCATGCGTCTTTTCTACAGATATTAGAGAATCAGAACTAGAAGGCATAGCAGATAGTGTTGCAGAAGCAAAACCCAAACTCTGTTTTATTCTTATTTCTGTTATATATTTTCACTGTATATGACATTGAATTATATAAGGACATGAAAGTATGTAATGTACATTAGACAGATTCCCCCACCTTCCATCCTCTCATCTCTCACCTATCTTCCCTCTAGTTTCATTTGTGCTCCTAGATAATTGTATATCTACTTTCTTGTCATTTATACAGACATAGAAAAATGACCTCCTTTTTTTCCCAGAAGCTCATTCATTTTGCAGTGTAAGTGTGAAGAATTGAAGACATTAGATCACAATTATTTTAAGAGAACTATAACCATCCTGTGTCTCATTTTTTCTTGCCATCATTTAAATATATGAAAAATCCCATTCTGTACAATTAAGTATATCTGTAACTTTTTAAAAAGTGTTTTATTTTCTTAATTACAAAAATATCTATCTAGTTAATTCTATCGAAATTCAGATCCTGTGGTATGTTTCTTCAACAGCCATGGTTTCTGGGGATCCAAGTAACTCTCTTTTCAGTATTGTTCTTAAGTGCACAGTGCCAAGGATCTTGTAACATAGAGCCTGAATCATCCATGGCACCATAGCATTGCTGAATCATCTGTGAATAAAGTTCATTGTAATTCGCCTGTCACTGTTGTTAACTTATCTGCTGCCTAATGTAATTTTAAGTGTTATGGAAGGAATCTCACTGTAGTATAGTTCCTTCTGTTTGTGTGTTGCTTTCATTGGTTAATGAATAAAGAAACTGCCTTGGCCTAGTTGATAGGGCAGAACTTAGGTAGTTGGAGAAAGCAGAACTGGATACTGGGAGGACGAAGGGCAGAGTGAGAAACACCATGGATCTTCTGCTTGAGACGGATGCCAGTTAAATCTTGCCAGTAAGCCACAGTCACGTGGTGATACACAGATTAATAGAAATGGCTTAAGATTTAAGAATTAGCCAATAAAGCCATTTTTGTGAGATCTGTGAGATCGAGACCAGCCTGGTCTACAAGAGATAGTTCCAGGACAGGCTCCAAAAACACAGAGAAACCCTGTCTCGAAAAAAAAAAATTAGCCAATAAGAAACTAAAGCTAATGGGCCCAGCAGTGTTTTAATGAATACAGTTTCTGTGTTTTTATTTGGGGTGTAAGCTAGCTGGGAGGCCGGAACAAACAAGTGGCCCTTTCCTTGCAACAGTAGTATTTATTTCAACTTAGTCATATCTCCTTGTTTTAAAGGTTTGGATATAGTGGAGAAATGGGAACCCTTACAAGATTTGTCTTAGATTATAGAGGATGTGTTTCCTAAGAAGATTGTGGGACCTATGGTCTCCCATTTTTCTCTTCTCTCCTTCCTGGATATGAGTAGTTTTTGCTTCAACTTATACTCCTAGTATGACATGCTATCTCATTCCTTTCTCAAAGCAATGGGGCCAACTGATCATGATTATAACTCCAAGTCTGTGAACCAAATATAAACTTTACCTTCATAAAACAACTATATCTGGTGTTTTGTGATAATAATAGAAAGCTGATGGGTACATTGATCAGTCTTTGAAAGAAAAGAGGTATAAGACAGGGTTAGACAGCACTCAGACACAGTCTTATTCTAAGATTTCTGTACACAGGAACACTATTTCAGACTGAGGTCAAGGTAAGAGCCAATGGTTGACTTTTCTGATCTTCAGGTTGAACCCCAATTTCTGACCCTGAGATTTTATTAATCATGCTTCATTTGGCACCCAAATTTTTGTGGCACAAACTTATGAAAAAGCCATTTAACTGACACTTTTTAGCCACTAACCCAGGCCGGGGTTGGGAATGGAATTCCAGATGTAGGAACTGGAAATCAATGTTTCAAAGTACATTTATTACAGTATATTCTGAGTTCTACATACAGAACAGCTTCAACACTGCTGGCTGAAATGATCCAGCCTCACAGAATACTCCAGTAATTACCAGAACCATAATCTTAAATTATCGTTGGCTTCCTTATAAGATTACCAGCATCCCCAATCAGGAGGATGTAGCCTAGAATACTAATACTAATACTAGAAAACTAATACTGTTTTTGTCTAATGTGTTGGTTAAAAGTTGTTATGGATGATGGTCATGGAAAAAGCTAACAAAATGAAATTATATTCAAAGTTTTTGTTTTGAATATAAAAAATGGGCAGTGGTAGCACACACTTTTAATTTCAGCACTCGGGAGGCAAAAGCAGGTAGATCTCTGTGAGTTCAAGTCAGCCTAGTCTACAGAGTGAGTTCCAGGATGGGCTTCATAGCTACCGAGAAACCCTATCTTTTTGAAACCAAAATAAGAAAGAAAGAAAGAAAGAAAGAAAGAAAGAAAGAAAGAAAGAAAGAAAGAAAGAGAAAGAAAAGGAAAAAGGAAAGGAAAGGAAAGGAAAGGAAAGGAAAGGAAAAGAAAAAAAGGGATATAAATATGATAAGACAGAAAGGTAGATTATTGAATCTGCTTTTTAAAAGCAACTACTAATTTTACAAGTTTTACATTGGTTTTACTTATGTATATTGTATACAAATCTTGTATTTTGATGGAAATTTAAGATTAATTTTGTAGGAACATATTTGTAATCTTGTTCGAGGTATTGTATCTATTATTTAACAATGTAATTCAAATCTCTAGTCCTTGAAAATTATTACTATCAATTGTTTAGGATAATAAAAAAGAAGCTTAATAGTTCATCACCTAGTATAATCGAACTTGTGCTCACATTAGGTATGTTTTCAAGGTCGAACAAAGATATAATTTAGATAGATAGGTCATCTTCAAACATTTCAGAGATCTAAAGAATATGGCATTTAAGATGTTTTTTATTATCTAGGTTCTTCTTTTTTTTATTAAAAAGAGACATGTCTTTTCCTGGCAGCACAAATCTACTTCAGAGAAGATAATGGGCATTGAAGAAACTCCACATTGAGTTTATTTCTTTGTGGCAAACGTAAGCCATTAGGCAAGAAAATGTCCCTGCCTCAACTGCTGACATTGTGCTGTCCTAATTAGACAAGCAAGATATAAAATATCCTGCTTCACAGAAAAGTCTGTCAAGTATGCTAGGCCTGTAGGCCAAAGATGGATGTCCCAACATCTCAGAAAAACTTCGGGTGACTCTCCAGGCAGCCAGCTCTTTCTGCAATTACTCATATTCTTTGGAAGTTGCTTGCTTCCACTACCTGCTTACTTTGTTAATGTTATTTTATTCTCAGGTCTCTGAAAGAGTTGAATTTTAGACAGCTATAATTATAGTTTACCAAACACAGAAAGCATGTTATAATAGACAGCAAATTAGGTATAAGACATTGGACTCACCAAAATAGGATAGATATGAAATATTTTCTCTAAATTTGTCAATTGCAAATGGACTAGACATTGTTGATGTAGCCTGCATATATTGTATATTGTCATTATACTTATTGTATATAGTTTTTGGTATTGGAGGTCCTTCTGTCTATGTGTTGCTTTTATTGGTTAATCAATAAAGAAACTGCTTGGTCTGATAGGACAGAACTTAGGTAGGTAAGGCAGAGAAGACAGAACTAAATACTGGGAAGAAGGGCAGAGAAAGAGACACCATGGTTCTCCTGCCTGAGACAGACACTGATTAGAATCTTGCCAGTAAGCCATAGTCATGTGGAGATACACAGATTAATAGAGATGGGTTAAATTAAAATGTAAAAGTTAGCCAATAAAAAGGTAGAGCCAATGGGCCAGGAAGTGTTTAAATGAATACAGTTTCTGTGTGGTTGTTTCAGGTGTAAGCTAGCCAGGTGGCCAAGATGGAATAAAAGGGCCTGCACTCCTTGCAACAAGTTTTTTTCTGTATTAGTTATATCCTTTTTTATTTTAGACAAAAAAGGAGAAATGTAGTGGCATTTCAATTGTATCTTACTAAATACAGACTGCCTAGAGATCTAAGAGTAAAACAGTCTCACGGTCAGCTTTATAGATCAGGTTATGGTAACACACACCTTTAATCCCAGTAACCACAATGACACACAACTTTAATCTCAGCAGCCACACTAGTTGCCATAGAAATCAGGTGGTGCATGCCTTTAATCCAGGTGGTACACATCTTTAATCTCAGCCCTAAAGAGGAATATAAAATGGGGAGAGAGACTTCTTAGACACAGTCTCATTCTGAGATTCTGTATGCAGAAATGCTATTTCAGACTGAGGTCAAGGTAAGAGCCAGTGGCTAGCTGTTTTGCTTTTCAGATTTTTAGGATGAACCCCAATTTCTGACCCTGAGTTTTTATTAATGGTGCTTCAAAGAGGGTCCAACTGCTCTCAGTTGTGATAGAAATTTCAAAGTACAGATGTTAATTATGTAATTATTCATCTCATGATTCTGCTGCATTCTCAAAAATGAAAACTACTCATAAATTCTTAATTAAGATATAAAATAAATTGTACCATTAAAAGATTAAGTAATTCTAGCCTCTGGTCATTTAGAAATGCTATTCCTTTGATATAGAGATGATATGGTATTCTTTAAATATCTTCAAATTAAACATTAATATGAATTAGATTTACACTATATATAAATAAAATTGTAAGTTTGGAAATTAGGATGTGACCACCTGATTCCTGTTTGATCTTAATAGAATATTTCCTACAATTACACTATATAGAATACACCTGAAAATATATGTCAATCAAAATTTTCCTGATATTTAAAAAAAGACTGGTTATTGAATTATTTTCTAACTTATTAGTATAACAAAGAAATAAAGCTGCCGGGCGATCGTGGTGCACGCCTTTAATCCCAGCACTCGGCAGGCAGAGTCAGGCAGATCTCTGTGAGTTCGAGACCAGCCTGGTCTACAGAGCTAGTTCCAGGACAGGCTCCAAAGCCACAGAGAAACCGTATCTCGAAAAACCTAAAAAAAAAAAAAAAAGAAAGCTTTCACATATTTGTTGTTTATTTTTTTCTTTTTATTTATTCTTGTCCCATAGAAAACCTCCCAATACATCCCCAACACAGCTTCCATATCTCCTGGGTACCCCCAACACCTTTCTTCCTCATCCACTGTCCCTCTGTTTCTTTTCAGAAAAGAGCAGGTCTTCCAAGTATATTAACCAAACATGCTATAACAAGGTGCCGTAAGACTAGGCAAAAACTCTCAGTTCACAACTGAAAAAGACAACCCAGTATGAAGAAAAGGATCCCAATAGCAGACAAAAATGTCAGAGAAAACCCACTATCACTGTTAGGAGTACTTCGAAAACCCCAAGCTAAACAACCGCAACAGGTATGCAGAGGATCAATGCAGAGGACCTGGTGGAACCCACACAAGGCTCTTTGATTGCTACTTCAGACTCTGTGAGTTCATTGAAGGACTGCTCAGTTGATTCTGTGGGCTATGTTCTCCTGGCGTCCTAGAGACCTCTAATTCCTACAATATTTCTCTGCCTCTTGCACAGAGTTCCCACAGCTTTGCCTAATGTTTGCCTGTGGATCTCTGCATCTGCTCCCATAAACTGCCTGAGGAAGCCTCTCTGATGCCGATTTTACCAGACACTGAACCTATGAGTATATCTGAATAGCATTAGGAATCATTTCATTGACTTTTTTTTTTCTTTTCTGCCAATCGTGCTTTCTTTTCTGCCAATCCCAAGGTCTCTGAGCAATCCAGTTTTCAGTTACTGGCCATCCAGATATTATTGGGCATGGGCCTCAATTTATACCAATCTTGTCTGGAACAATCCCACAAGCTCTGAGCCAGCCACCATGTCCCAGAATATCTTGCTGGCAACACAATTTAGAGACTGAACGTTTTGCAACTGGATTGGTGTACCTGTACTACCACAACATTCTATATATAGCAATTTATTTTCAATGTGATGGTTAATAATTTACAATACAAAATGATATTAGTCAATTTAATTGCTATACTCATTGCTTTCCCTTGCCATCATTCCTTGATGTGTAATAAGAACGTGGACTATCTTCTCAGATTTCCAGAATATGACCAGACATTCTCTAATTAGTTCTACAGAGCTTACATGCCATAAATAAGTACATTTATCCTTCAACTAAAACCCCCATTGTTTGTCTATTCAGTGATTTGTTTTGGTTCTATAAGAACTTAGATTATTAGATACTTGTCTTTAGAGATGGTTTAGAGGTTAAGAGCACTGTCTGTTCTTCTAGAGGTCCCGAGTTAAACTCCCAGTCACCACATGGTAGTTCACACCCGTCTATAACTAGAGCTGGTTTGCTCTTCTGGCCTAAAAGCATACATGAAGAGAGAACACTGTGTATATAATAAATATATTCATCTTTTTTTTAAAGATTTATTTATTTTACTCTGTACAGTGTTCTGCTTGCATCTATGCCTATATGACAGAAGAGGGCACCAGATCGCATTATAGATGGTTGTGAGCCACCACGTGGTTGCTGGGAATTGAACTCAGGTCCTCTGGGAGAGCACTCAGTGCTCTTAACCTCTGAGCCATCTCTCCAGCCCTACATTCATCTTTTAAAAAGAAAAAATAATCACAGTATTCCTAGATTCAATGATTTTTGTCATATATAATAAGAATATCTTTTTGTTGTTAAGGCTAAATCATACTTCACTATATTATCATTATCCACTCATCTATTTGAGACACTTATGTTGATACTAAATATTTGATATTGTAGATAATATTATAATGGACAGAGTAGTGTGGGACTCCTTCTATAAAAATTAATTAACACTCTCTAGATATATGCCGCATACAATTTGTGCCACCAACTTGAAACTGGGTTTGTAGGAACTGCCAGGAATGAAGGTATTTAAGATATTTGATGACTTCTGACACCGTCCTTTTCTTCCACCACCAGAGTTTTGATTGATAGATAGATATAATATATATATATATATAGTGTATAATTTATATTATATAGTTATATGTAGTATGTACATATATATATATATATTATTCATTGAAACTTTACACAAATTGGAAACAGAAATAGATACTGATGAACTATAAAGAAGAAATGTTCTTGTGCACTTCCTAATTTGGTTGGTTTGTTTATTAAATGACTTATTTTAAGCTACACTAACTACTTTTCTTTGTTTTGCATGATAGTAAATTAACCAATTATTTGAGTTTAGTTTGAGTTAATTCAAAGAGACCTGAATATTTTGATAATCAAATAATTGTAGAAAACACTAGACTTAACAATATTGAAGAATCAGTGTTGTATGGAATATTAGTTTTAGTTTGTTGTCTATTTTTTACTACAAAACACTAAGCCTTCATTATCCTATGATACATAGTCAATTCACTAATTGAAAAATATTGAAGGCAACATACTAACAGTCATGTGATTATTAAAGTTGCCCTCCATATGGGCTGGAGAGATGACTCAGTGGTTAAGAGCATTGCCTGCTCTTCCAAAGGTCCTGAGTTCAATTCCCAGCAACCACATGGTGGCTCACAACAATCTGTAAAGAGGTCTGGTGCCCTCTTCTGGCCTTCAAGCATACACTCAGACAGAATATTGTATGCATAATAAATAAATACTTAAAAAAAAATAAATAAAGTTGCCCTCCATAAAGGCGTTTTCTGAACATATAGTGCACCTTTGATATACATTTTAATTCTCCCAGAATGAGGATTCCTTTCCTAAGTGTAAGAAGGGTTAAAAATAAAATATGAGGATTTAAATGCAACTGTAAAACTATCATTTCACTTGGTACTTATTTAACTTTATCCAGATATCCTGGCTTCTCTGGGGCTGTCCCTGTGTTTGAAACTGAAAACTGAAAGAATTAGTAAAATTCATTAAACTATAATACTAGAAGTATTCAGAATTTGAATTTATTGAGTTCCAAGTATAGAATACTCAACATATGTGGGTATACATACTGACTTTTTTGTTAAAAAAAGAAATTCTGCCGGGCGGTGGTGGCGCACGCCTTTAATCCCAGCACTTGGGAGGCAGAGGCAGGCGGATCTCCGTGAGTTCGAGACCAGCCTGGTCTACAAGAGCTAGTTCCAGGACAGGCTCCAAAACCACAGAGAAACCCTGTCTCGAAAAACCAAAAAAAAAAAAAAAAAAAGAAAAAAAAAGAAATTCTAATTATTAAAACTACTTTATATGTTTCAGCTCACACACATTGAGAATTTTAAAAGCATAAATGTATTGTTTCACAGCGTTAGAAGCCAGATGTCAGCAAAGATGGCTAGTAGGATTGGTTCATCAGGTCAATGAGGTAACAATCTAGTCCAGGTTTCTCCACTGGTCATCTTTCCCTGCATCTTTTGTTATAATCAAGTCCATCTCTGTCTCCCAATTTCCCATTTCAGTAAGAACTCTAGTCATATAGGATTAGAAGAAAGTAGAAAAGACCCATTATGAGATATTGACTTATTGATTTATTGTGTGATTTATTTAAAGCACTGCTTATGATGATGATTTTCCAAGCATTGCTTCACTTGTTATGCGGAAAAGAATGATCCAGAGAAATAGATGAATCAATGGATTGTCGTCCTTAACAAACTGCTGAGTGCAGTCTATACTTTTCTAAAGTATTGGGGTTTTTTGGGGGGGCACAAACTTATGAAAAACCCCTTTCTTTGGATGCAATTGTTTCTATCCATTCTAAGCAGAAATGAATAACATTACTTTTCAATATGAAAAAATTAACCTATAAACAGTAGCATGTGTTTTTGTAGGAAAAATTTAAAATGGTCACATAAATTAGTTGGTAAAGTCAGGTAAATGGGGGGTTAAATAAAAAAAATCTTTCAACATTGAAATAATACCTATTTATTTATCAATGCTATCACACTTTGAGGTAGTCAGATAATTCTTCATGCATTTGATAATGACTTTTTTCAGTAGCTCATTATAAATCTGCACTTTATTGAACCTAAATCAAGATAAAATTAAAGATGGAGAAGTTGAAATAATTAATTTTTCTGAATTATCCATCACTGAGCGATAGATCCTTGGCTTTATAGATGCCAGCTGAGTTATGGGATTATAGTTATTTGCTTAATAGTGCCAACAGGACTTTTTTTCCTCACCAAAAAATAAATTACATATTTACTGTTTTATCTGCAGATATTATTAAAATTTCACCAGAGTCTACTTGATGAATCCCCACTACAGTCTCTAGCTGAGCACTTAAATATCTATAAAAACTTCAGTATATTCTTAAATGTTCTCTACTACAGTTTCTATTTTTTCTCTATAAGAGGTAAGGATATCTTAAAGTACTAAAACATATTGGCTCATTCTCAAGGCAAGCATGGTATGTACTCACTTAAAGCAGGATATTAGTCATAAAGTAATAGAGAACCATACTGCAATTGATAGGCCCAGAGAAGCTAAATAACAAGGATGATTCAAAGGGGGTGGATGGGTCTTACTATGAAGGGCAAAAAGAATAGATATTGCCAGTGGAGAGGGAGGTGGGACCTGGAGGGGTGGGTTGGGATGAGAACTAGAGGAATCTGCAAGGCAGGATTGAGGCTGGATGGAGAGAGTACTGTGAAAGACACTGGAATATGGAGGCATCTCTGGGATAAGCTAGAAACCCAGAGCAATCACAACACCCAGGAACCTTTGAGAGTGATCCTAGCTAAGATTTTTAGCATTGGGATCTCCAGTGACTGAACAGGCTATCTCTTTTAACTTAGCAAGACTTTCAACAGAGAAACTGGGACACCAGCCCAGCCACAAAACCTTTGACCAACAATTTCTCCTGCCTACTAGATGTACTGGTGTAAATATGGCATAGAAATTGTGTGAGTGACCAACTAATGACTAACCCAGCTAGAGATCTATACATTGAGAGGGAGATCATCTCTGAGGGCCAAGATCCAGAGTTAGGACACCCAGAGACCTTAGATGAAACAAAATATGACTGGCACAAAAGTGAATAAAATGATCCCTTATAAAATACTCTGCAATACTCGTAGTTTGGTTCCTACACCAACTGTCATCTAAGAGCCTTCACTCAGCAACTGTTGGAAACAGATGCAAAGAACCACAGCCAAATACTAGGTAGAGCTCAGTGAATCATTAAAGGAGCAGGAGGGAAGGTTATAGAAATTAGTAGGTCAGGAACAACACAAGAATATCCCCAGAAACAAATAACCTTGGCAAAAAAAATGGGCTCCCAAAGACTGAACCAACAACCAGAGAGCCTACTTGAGACCAACCAAGGCCCTTTGCATATATGTTATAGTCTTGTAGCTTAGTCTTCTTGAGAGACTCCTAACAGTGAGATCAAGAACTGTCTCTGACTGTGTTTTGTTTGTGGACCTATTCCTCCCATTGGATTGCCTCATACAACCTTAACAGAAGAGAAGTCTAGTCTCACTGCAACTTGTTGTACCATGGATGGTTGATATCCATAGGAGGCACATAAAGCCCACCCTGTATCTGAAGAGAACAGAGGAGGAGGAATAGATAGGAGAGGGGGAAGAACTGAGAAGATAGAACAAAAGACAAACCTTGGTTAGTATGTAAAAATAAATAAATAAATAACCAAAAACAAAAAGCAACAACAAAAAACTCACAAGCAAAACAAAAGAGCTAAGTCTATTTAGGCTCCATGGAAACATATTTCTACACAGTTTTGAGGAATACAAATTGTGTATTCACTATGGAAATTAGTGGAGAGATTCCTAAAAAAGCTAGAAATAAAACTATCATATCATACAAATATTCTTTACTTTGCATAAACTCAAATGACTTTAAATCTTACAATAGATTACATTTGCTCTTCCATGTTTACTGAAGTTATATTCACAAAAGCTTATAAATGCTGTATAAACATACATACATTGACACAAACTCTGAATTCTGCTCATCTGTAAAAAAAGAAAACTAATAAAGTCTCAATAAGAATTACTGAAAAACTGAGGTAATCAATTTTTTACCTCATCTGTAATCTGAGCCATGATCATACTAAGAATGTATGGTAAGATTATTGGGCAAATTTTTGAAGAAAATAAAATACCTTAGCCTGAAATAACACTTTTAACAATTTTACTTCAACATTTGCATAAATATAGAATGAGTTCACAATCTTTGAATGCCCTATTTCATCCTTTTTTGGTGTTTATATATTGTGATGTGGAGATAATTGAGTATCTTGATGGGGTTTAATAAAAGGCATTTTATTTTTTTCTGACTCTGGATAGAGAGTAGCTTTTCTGTTTTACTTTTTAGTGAATTTAAGAGAGACCAGTTTCATATTGACCTTCTATGCTGTTGAACAACTTACAGCTCAGCAAGAGATTTCAAGTTTAAGTGTGTTGATTCATATTATTTGTATACAAGGATTCCTTGACTTATTTCAAACTTCCCAATTTTCTTTTACATCTTTCTCTTCTTTTATTGCTATAAGATTTCAAGTGCCATATTAAATCATAGAAAAGGAATGGTGACAGTAGGCATCATTCCCTTTTAATCACTTTAAAGGAAAATTCATTTGTATTTTTCATCAGTGAGTAAATAGGATGTAGGCTTCTCATAGAAACCTTTTCATTATATTGAAGTGTAATCCTTCTTAATGAAAGATTGCCGACAATAGTCCTGAGGGTTTTTTTTTTTTCGAAATGTTGTATTAGTCATGGAGGTTTTATCCTTGAATCTGTTCTTGTGCTGTAATATTACATATAGCAAAAAAGTTTTATTTTACTTCTTTGAATTTTCTTTGACGTCTTATTGAAGAGCTTTTATGTCTAAGATAAACAAAACAATCATTATATAGTTCTAAGGAGAATGCCTTAGTTTTGGTTATTTTGCTGTGATGAAACAACATGGATAATATAACTTGTAGAGGAAAGGGGTTATTGCACTCACATTTCTGCATAGCAGTTTATCATGAGCTCTGTGATAGTTTGAAAGCAAATGTGTCCTCAAAGGGTGTGACAATATTAGGAGGTATGGCCTTGTGGGAGGAAGTAGGTCACTATGAAGGTAGGTTTTGAGACATCCTATATGCTCAAGCCACGCTGAGTGAGACTAACCACTTCCTGTTGCTTGTGAGTTAAGATGTAAGAACTCTCACTTCCTTCTTGAGCTCATGTCTGCCTGCATGTTGTCTTCCTTCCTGCCATAATGATAACGGACTAAACCTTTGAAATGTAAGGGACTCATCGCAATTAAATGTTTTCCCTCATACAAGTTGTCACCATATTTCTCTTCAGAGCAATAGAAACCCAAACTATTTTGGCAGGCTCCTTCTTGTCATATGTGACTCAGATAAGACTAGACATCGATTGGCTTCTCCCACAAGCTCTAGGCCACCATTGCCTCAACACGTCTTGCAATTAGATAAGATTGTAGTTCAAGGGTTTTGTGGCTGAACTCCTGAACGGGTTTATTTTTTCTGTAGCCTGCAAGTGTACCTTCTTATGACAAAGAACTAGGATTGATGGCTCCGTACACACACAAACTCAATGACTCTACACGTGATCAGCTATGTGGATTGTATTCTTAACATTGGGGTCCTTTACTGCCAGATTTTACAAAGGCATTTTCTCATTTGAAGTTATTTTTTTTAATCAGATAACTTTAGATTGTGTCCAGTTGACATAAAATTAGTCAGTATAGAATAATTGTGATTTTGTCAACACATAATGCTGACTTTGACTTTGGAACAATTTGGGAGTGTTTTCTGCTCCATGGCGAAATTGTTGAGGAGCGTAAGTGTCGGTTCTTTGGAATAACTCTGCTCTTATTTCTTAAGGCCTTGTCATTTTCTTTGTTAGGAAATTTTATAATAGATTCAGTTTCAATTCTTGCTGTGAATCTGCCTGAGTTTTTGCATTTTTATGTTTCAATTTTGTTTTATCATACTTTCCTAGAAATTGTTCCATTTCCCTTAGAGTTGCCGACTTATAAGCATATGTCTTAAAATATCCCCAAATGGCTTTCTGATTTTAGAATTTTCTGAAACGTTGTCCATTTATGGATGTCTGTGTTATAATTTGCTCTTCTTTCTCTTCATTGGTTAGTTTAGATAGAACTTTTCAAGTTTATCTTATCAAAGACCTAGCTCTCATACTAAGCCTTGCTCTGGCTTGTCTTCCTAGTTATCCTTGTTTTCATCCCATTATTTTGCCTCTGATCGTCTCCATTTCTTTCCTTTTCATTTTAAATTTGGGATTATTCTTATTTTTCTAAGGCCTTGAAATTTATAAGCAATGTATTTGAGAGAATCTATTTCCTTTTATCTTTTTTTTAAAAATAGGCACTCACAACTATGAATTTAACATTTATGCTTTCACAGAATATTATTCTTCATTTCTATTTTCTTCTAGGAAAGTTTTAACATTCTAATTTCTTCAACATATTCTTGATATTTTAATATATGTTGGACAATGGCAATACAGTGTTTGTGTGTTTTCCATAGTTAGTGTCATTACTGTCTGGTTTCATTCTATGTGGCTTTGAAAAGACACAAAAAAAATCTCCTTATATTTTGTTTTAAATATTATCTACTTCAAAAAATGTTTCATGTGCTGTAAAAATAAAGGTACATTCTACCATCATTGGAAAAGATATTGTTAAATGACTGTTAAGTCCAATTGATCTATAACCTAATTTAATTCTTATGTTTCTTTGATGAGTTTTTTTTATCTATGTGACCAATTTATAACTAATAGTCTGGTATTGTGTTTACCCAGTATGATTGTAGCAAGGAAACTCATCTGTTTGAATTCTGTAGTGTTTGTTTTGGCTATTTTTGTATTTGGTACACTTATTTCAAGTATTGCATCTTTATAATAGACTTCTCAGTTAGCTCTACACGGAGTCCTCGTTTATTTCCTCACAATTTTATTTGAAATTTTTATGGCTATTAGAAGAACTGCATCTATGTCTGCTTCTTCTTGGATTCATTAAGAATGTCATTTTCTATCCTTTTGTTTCCAATTTGTACATTCTTTTGTTTATAAAGCTAATTTTGTATAATCAGAAATGTGAGGTTGTGTGTGTGTGTGTGTTTGTGTTTTTAGTACAACTCATCTAGTTCAGAGTTATCACTTAGAAAATTCATACCATCAACTATTAGTGTCATTAGTTAAATATTTTAGATCTTGCATCTTGCTTGGTTCTCTCCCAGACCTTATCTGTTTGCCTGTTTTTTGAGGGGCTTAGCTTTTGTGGCTTCATGATTGTGCGGTTATTTTCTGTGATCTCTGTCTATATGTATGTTTGAAACTAATTTTTTTTATTTCTGGTAGCTACAATAAGTAATGGATGTGTCCATTTTTGTCTTTTCTGGGTTCCTCATCATCCTCCCATCTGTACATTGTGTCTGGTTGTGGTTTTCTGTGATGTTCTCCATTTACTATAAGGGGAAGCTTCTCTGATGATGGTGGTGTGTACATTTCTAGAGGATTTTAGGAAAAGATTTAGGATGTAGTAAATTTAGGATGCAAAATGGCAATATTTATATTTTCAGGACCAGAGAGATGGTTCAGTACACAAGATTGACCTAAGTTTTATTTCTTAAACCAACAGTAGAAGTAGGAAATTGACTCCACAAAATTGTCTTCTTGCCTCAACATGGATGCCAGAGCATCCATGGAGCCATATTTACACAGAGATATCATACACACAGAGATACCTACACATACACAAACATGCACAGTAATAATATAAAATAAAACTTTATAGAATTTATAATTGTAGCCAATTTAGGAGAAATATAACATTCTGGAAGTTGTTTTTTACCTTGAAAAACTAGAAAATATTAAGCAACATAATCAAAAAAATTTTCATCTTTGTAATAATCCATAACCAAATTTTACAATTTGAGTTATCTCTTTTCTTAGTTGATCATGCTATGTACTGTCTATAAGTTCAATTAAACACACAATGGTATGCTTTTGTTGGTGACCTGCTGGGTATAGGATAGTACTTCATTTTGTACTTATTTTACTATCCTGGATTATTATTAATTCTTTTGGTAAAAATGTCATCTTATGACAAATTTTATCTTGAGAATATAGAAGAGTAATCTTCAAATATGATATAGAGAACACCTACCAATAAGGCATGTTCTTAATAAATTTTCATCATTTTTATTGAGTAAAAATCTAAGATTGTGAACATTAATATTTTATCATAATTTATTTTGAATTATTGATGCAGTTTTTGCTTACTTTGTATTTAGAATCTTAAATCTTTTGGTACATAGGAGTCCTCAAATATTCAGTTTCTTCTGTGTGTCCCATGATGATTTAAACTTTTAAATTTTGTTAAAGAAATCTTCCTAAACTTTTCAGAATTAATTTTCATTAGGTTAGTAAATAACTCATGTACTACTGGGTTGAGTTCATCTTTTATTTCAGTGGTTAAGTATATCTTAGAATTTGTTAGTATCCTCTGCATTTGATTCCAAACCATCTCAGTGTCTTCCTGTTCCAGTATTATGCTTATTTCACTAAAATTTGAACATATTCTTGGATTTAATGAAGAATTGCAACATAATTTTCTTCAATGGCATACTGAATCTTTCTAAGAACTTGCTCTAAATACACACTGTACCATCACATAGACAACATAAAGGGAAGAAAAGAGGCCAGTAGTACAGACATTCTTCCTCTGTTTTCTGTTTTCCATCAGGTAAGAAATTTCTTCTCCTTTACCCTTCTACCAAGATGGAATGAAATCTCTGAAAACATCATACAAAACCAATCTTCTCTTAAATTACTAGTATTACATGATTTGACACAATGCTGACAATAAAAAAAACACTATGGTGTCATTTTATAAAGAATGTCTTTTAAAAACCACTTTATTATAATAATGTTTGGAATTATATGTAGTATGAAAGCAAAAATTGTTGAGAAGTATATCTTAGTGAAACATTTCTATTGATAAATTAGATTGCTCTAAATATAGAGACACATTTTGTTTTGTAGTTATTTATGTGGTTTTTATGCTACCTTAATTTTGTTACTTAACAATGATACAGTCTTGATTTTCTAATAATCTGATATTATCCTCTATAGATGACTGTAACAGATTATTTTGTCTAAACAAATCTTAGTATTTTAGGAAAATATTCTTTTTATGATTGATAATGTTTCAGAATTCCTGGAACAAGTATTCATGTACAGAGTAGAAATTATATTTTGACTTTAAGAAAATGAACTTCTTCTCTCAGATTATTTTATGAGTTCTCTGTTCCTTAATTCATTAATGTCCATATCTCTAGTATATGCTTTAATTTTCCATTTTGCACCCATCCCTCATTTATAAATCCATTTTGCAGTTCTCTGTTAAGTCAGCTGCTTCTCTCAGTATATAATCTGTGTTAGACACCATGGGCTAC
This sequence comes from Neodon shergylaensis, assembly GCA_025134845.1. Classification (NCBI taxonomy): domain Eukaryota; kingdom Metazoa; phylum Chordata; class Mammalia; order Rodentia; family Cricetidae; genus Neodon; species Neodon shergylaensis. The sequence continues at coordinate 5,027,539 of JABTXL010011977.1, read as the reverse complement.
TTTGGTTCACAGACCAGAGACTTAGCCAACATATTTTATTCCTCACAGCCTCGGACTCTGGTGAAAATATGTTTGAAATGTCAGGAAGTGCAGATACAGTGGTAAGTCCTCCTTATATTTGTAGATCCAATTTTTGTTTTATTCTCACAAGAGTAAACTAGCCTTTGGTTGCTGTTCTTCTTGGTCAGTCAATGAGACTCACACACAGTCACATCGAAAATCTAAAAATCCTTATTCTCCAAGGGCTGCATCTCCAAATGTCTTTATGTGGAAGCTTATACCTTTAATTTATAAATGTAGAAGGCACATTCTTAGCCCATAAGAAAAGAGATTATAAATTTTACTATTTTTTGACATGTAATGATTTTAGTTATTGTTTATACATACCTAACATTAATATTAAACCTTTCAGAAATGATATGAATATTTATTGTATATAATTGCTATATTAGAAAATATGTATATTTTTATATCTCTAAGACATTTAAATTGTTTTTGAATAGAAAGAGTAAACTATGAAACAGGTAATATAATTAACTTTTATACATTGCATGATCAAAGATTTAGATTATTGACCTTTCTATAACATTTTCATTTTCATTTCTCTACTTATGAATATTTATTACTTTGCATACTCTTATCTTTTCGAAAAGTAGGGCAATAATAACTAAATTCTTACACCAACATCTGAACTCAGCAAATTAATGCATTTTGCTGAATAATATCTCGAATTTAACAGGTTGAGGAAATCTGCAGATGCAAACGAGATTAATAATCATGAAGGATATAAGAAAAGGAACGAATTTTTGTTATTATTTTGACTATCTACATGAAAAGATTGTATAATACAATATGTATATTCTATAGCAGTAAATTACAAAACAATACTAAAAATAGTAATGTAGATTAAATGAATTACATAAGGTTAGAGAATTGTTTGAAGATATTGAGTAATTAAAAGTAACTAAGACAAATAATGAAACGTAATTAACCCATCTCTACTAATCTGTGCATCACCATGAAGTCATGGCCTACCTGCAGGATTCCATCCAGCATCTGTCTCCTACAGAGGCTACATGGCTTCTCACTGACTCTGCCTTTCTCTCAGCACATGACTTAGTATTCCTGTCTATCTCTATGCTGCCCAATCACAGGCCAAAGCAGCTTCTTTATTTATTAACCAGTAATAGCAACACATATACAGAAGAACTTCCCACACCAACGTATTTTAAAAGTACAATTCAGTTGTGTCCCTAATAAAATTGATAATTTTTTTCAGATTGTCTTCATGAAGCTCCTCACAAGCAAGTATGATAATGCAAAGAGTTTAACTGACTCATTTAAAATATTTATTGTGATTATTACTGTACAAACACAGCAAGTAAAACTACAATTCAAGATTAAGTGAAATAGAATTAGAGTGAATTTATACTGAATCTTTAAACTTTCCCTAATCTCTAATTTTTAACATACTTCCTAAAAATTAATGCTATAGCTTAGAGACCTTAACAGGGCTCATGATCCTTTTGACCAACCATCGTGTGATGTGATAATGTCATATGTAATCAAATTTCATTTAGCATTTGACTACAAGTTTTGCTCTCCATGTACAATGAGTCACCTAAATAGAATTGTCCTTTCTTATAACTTATAGATTTACTTTAGAGAGTGGAATTTATTTTTAACCATCTAATCATTTTCCCTTTACATACTTAGTGTCAGCCTTTTTCTTTACTTGTATACAGAGTAACCTCATTTACATGACATTGTACAGTATAATTTTTCAATTTATTCAAATGACTAAAATATTGAGCATGACGATTACTTATAATGAAAATGATGAATAAATAAAGACCCTCTTGATATACACAATATTGAAACTCTGGGATCACCTCATTATGAAAAATGAAGGGTATCAATAGTTGAAGCTCAAATTTTCATTAACTTTCAAAACAAGAAGTACGAAGTCAATTCCCAGAGCACAAAAAAATGTGAATAAATGTTTTCTAAATGTGTCTAAGGAAAGAAGTGTTTCTACAGTTAAGGTAATTAGAATAAATAATGCAAATAAAAACAAACTATAAATTGAGTGAAAAATAATTGTTACTAAAGAATAAATTACTTATGAAATGAAACACTGCCAGTGTTCCTTTTAAGTAAGTACATTTATGCAAATGGTTGTTCAACAAATCGTTTCGGAAAGTATACATAACAGAAGTAGTTTGGAATGTCCAAAGGAGAGATTTGGATCAAGTTTTTATTCAGTTACAATGTACATGAGTGAAGGTCTTGATACATGGGAAAGTCTTATTTACGAATCTGCAAGGTGAAGCAGTTATTTACACATGGAATGATTTTCTCTTGTTGTATTTTTAATGTATATTGTGGTTTGATGACTAAACTCTGGAGGTTAGAAGGTTTATAGAAAGCAGTCAAGACAGTAGAATAAATATAATTTTATAACAAGAGCAGTATGAAAATCATTTAAATCCATCCACCTGTCATCATGTGCCACTAAAAATTTCAACTAATGATTACTTGCATCTTTAAAATGCAGTAATTATTTGGTAGTGTATTTGTGTTACTAAAACATATAACAACACTCCTTACACATAACATAATTAGAGTATAAAGCAAGAACATTAGCACCTGAGCCATATAAAATGATCAAATCTTTTTTATCTTGTCATATAAGTATTTCTTGATTGATGCACTAGTAACAATATGGACACATGCATAATAAATGAACAACTTATTGAGGATTAATATACAGAGCAGCAACCAAGGAGAAATATCCACAAATGAGTGGCTTCTTATTTAGTTTTTCAACTTATGTGCCCTAAAAATCACTGACTGAGACAAAGTCACATGCTCAAAAGTGGACTGGTTCTGAGAAAAAAAAATTAGAGACAATACAAAGGAAAACAGCAAAATGTAACAATGATATGTTTATTCCTAAGGTGGCTGGGTTCCAATAAAGGTGTTCAAATTTGCTGAGACCTTATGAAAACCAAAACTTGTGAGCTCCCTGAATGACAACAGATAAAGTTTTTTGTTAAAAGCCTATTATTAATCTTCTCAAACTTTTGAGATATGTCTAGACAGGTTCAACTTAGATTATTTTTAAGGAAAAAGTATATGTCTCACTAGATCACTGCTTGTATATAAATATTCTGCATCATTCAATACCTCTAGCTCTACTTTGTTGTTCATTTGATCCTAGCTTTATCTTTCCACCAGATTCTCCACTGCAGTTAATGACAAGGATTCTTACTTCTGAAATCAAATCTTCACTTATATACCACATAGTAGTTAAGTATAGATGGTGGGGTTGTTCATATTGATAAGGATGGATCTGAGTAAACAGGACTTGTACTTGACTGTACCCAGAGTTTAAGCTGATTACTAGGTTTAGACAAGTTTTAGGTTAGCATGCTGTTTAGCATTTTGTTATGTTTACTCCTTAGGAGCTCTGAGGTGGCAATAACCTTACTCATGTTGCTTTTGAGTTTCCTAAACAGTCGCTATTATTTGCATATACTTTCTTTTTTCAGCCTTGCCTCTTGAATATTTTAGCACTTTTCAAGTATGAATTTCAGGTTTGAAGTTCCTAATGTCTATAACAATAGCAACCAGTAACAGTTGTATGGCCCCAATGTCCCTTACAAGTCGTTCTATCAGGAAGGAGTTTACTTTATAATCCTTGGAGTTATGCAGCTTTTGACTCTATGCCAATAGGAAGAAACAGCTCTGTTTCTTGGATTCTTAACTTCCCCAGCACTCAGATTGCTTGTATCTGCCCTTGTGTGCCATAGCGCCACATGAAAAGCTTAGAGGCATTTTCATTTCTCATTTAAAGGTTTGCTTCAATTGAAGCAATCCAGATGTAGAGAATTATCTGATTCTCAGAGTTTCCTGTAGTGGGATGTTACTAAGGGACTATCTTCATGCTAAATCTTGTCTTTTTTCTCTTTCTTTCTATTAAAGATCAATTATTCTGGGCGGTGGTGGTACACAACTCTAATGCCAGAACTAGGGAGGCAGAGGCAGCTTATGTTTAGAAAGTCAACTCCATGAGACTTCATGGCTATAGGAATTCTGAAATTCCTAGGAGACACAACCTACAGCAATTTCCCTGATCCTCTGACTCTTACAATCTTTCTGCCCCATCTTCTATCATGTTCTTAGAGCTCTAAGTGAAGAGATATTTTGTACATGTGTGCACTGGACTTGGATATCACAACACTGCACACTGTTTGTTTAATAAATTATCAATTATAGATTCTCCTCCAATAATCATGTCTATAATAGCACTGAGTAGTTAGCTAGGTTTCCAATACCATTCATGGTTCCCCTTCTGCTAAGTAGGCTTTAATAGTATTTGATTGCAACCAGTCAGTCTTGTTTTATATAGTAATATATGTGTAAATATATTATTGTTTATATATTATAGTATATAACATATAATTTTAATCCTTGGTGCCACCCTATAAAGTTCTTTCATAAGAAAGAATTGACCCTGAGGTCACTGATAATGAGTGATATAAGATATGAGAGAGAGGCTAATGGATATATATGTGTGTGTGTGTATAAATAAATACATACATATTTATACTATTGCAATACAAAATTGTATGCAATAACACTTAGTGAAAAAAGATAATGATTTAAATAATGAATTTAAAGTTAAGTGGGAAAAGATATGTAAAAGGATTTGAAGATAGGAAAAGTAAGAGAAAGTTTGTAACTAAATTATGCTTTCCAAAAAAATAATAAAGAAAATAAGAGATCTAGCTGAGCAAGTCAGGTGGGACAAGTCGGAAAACAGCATTCCTCTTGGATTTCTGCTTCAAATGCCTGCCTTGGCTTTCCTTGATGATGGACTATAACTGTAACTTCTAAGAAGAAGTGAATCCTTTCTTCCCCAAGTTCCTTTTAGTTGGTGCATTATCATAGCCACAGAGAAGCTAAGACAGTAGTTTAAATTAGATTTTTTTTCTGCATAGGGTTAAGTTGCAAATGTTTGCTCATGAGGAAGCCTGGATTCCTCAAAATATATTAACCCCTGTCACTCTTGTGTAATGCCTCTTGTCTGTCATGAGAAACATTACACAGGAAGGTTTTACAAAGAAAGCACAAAAGACAAATAATCCTGCTGAGAGAGGAACAATCTCTCTGGAACTAGAGGAGTCAAATCTAGACCGTGTTCATGAAACCTCTGTTTTGAGCAGATAAGGAAACTGCAAAGAATAAGAAGCTTCGATTGATTAGCTGATTTATCTCACTGAAACATGGTCCCTAAAGACTGCTTGTAATGCTGTAAGAATCTTCACTTTAGAGGTAGAATTTGTCTGTAATTTTGTTCACCTTGCTAAATATTCCAAGTTCTCCTGCTCATTTTTTTTTGTTTGTTTACTAGTCAGGTATAATGTCTCCAACATGAATTCTAACCTGTAAGGTTAGGTGGTTGCTTATAGTTATAAAAACAAATGTTGCATGCTTGTGCACAAAGATATTAATTACGAGATTACGACAGCTAGTTCTTTCTTTTTATTTATGCTGAAACATTGTCAGCTGTGTTGATTTATCCCTGTATGTCATTCTATATCTTATAATTGTTTATTTCTGAAGAGCATAATCATTGTTAACAAGTTAAAAGATAATTAGCATATCAATTAAATGAGAAATTGTTGTAGTTCACAGACTCTGGTGTTGTCTCTAGTGTTCCTGTCTTCCTAATAATTGAACCTTTATTCTGTATTTTTCTTCTCTTACAGACTGGAATATTTACAATAAAGTTAAAAGAGACATATGATGTGGGATTCTTCTCTGTATGCTGTGAATATGTTTTTATGATCATTGGTTAATAAAGGGGCTGCTCTGGCCTATGGTAGGGCAGAATGGAGTCAGGTGGGGAAAACGAAATTGAATGCAGAAAGAAAGAAGGTGGAATCAGACAGACACTATGTAGCTGCCAAAGGAGAAATATGTCATAAACTTACTGGTAGGCCACAGCCTCGTGGTGATACCTAGATTAGTGAAAATTGATTAATTAAGATGTAAGAACTGGATACGAATATGCCTAAGCTATTAGCCAGTTAATGTAGTTTTGTGTGATTATTTGGGTCTGGGCAGCTCAAAAAAGAAAACAGACTACTAAGAGGCAAAGCAGGTCATCAGCCTTGCTGGTGAGTGGATACTCGTATATAAGGTGTATAATTCTTCAGTTCAGAAAGGGGATAGTGTAAAGTCATCTCAAACTGCAAAGATTTGCACTGGGAAGATAAGATTTGATACAATGTTGAATCTAGTGGTAGAATTCTGAGTCAGAAATGTTACTTGAAATATGAAAAAGAAGTTTTCTTCCTGGTGTTTATATAATAACATTAAGACAGAAATATGCTTTATCTGTATGGTGTTAAAATAAGGATTGTACTTAAACACTTAGCTGGTAAATAAGTACCCTAATTTGCTCAATTATTATGGATTATTTGTCTTAGTCACTTATTTTTTGGTGATAGACAAGTTGGCTAGGTCTTTAGTTATAGACTTCATATTAGCAAAAAAGAGAGGCAAAAGGTCTCAGCATTTTATAGTGCTTATATGGAAAAGTATTGTTTATTTGGAGGCTGTGAACCTCTGTGTTAAAAACCAATGACAGCATCCACACCATTATCAATAGACCCACTTGGCAACATAATAGTGCACAGCTGTATTTGGCAGGATTTTGCATCAGATAATATTTTTTGGCAGGGGTGGTCTGGCATGGATTACAACCATGGGATATATATTTGCATCCATTTAGTATTTAGTACTGGTTCCACTCTTATCTCCAAATACAATTTATATTTATTAAGGAATATTTACCATCCTTATTTTTGATATTCACTACTGTAGGAATGTTTCTGTACAATTGAGTTTAATTTTGTGGGGAGAGGACTAGAATAATGTTCTGTTTGTTGTAAGTCATAAATTCAATATATTTTGTGTCTTGTTCACTGATATATTATTGCTGTGAAGAGATGCGATAATCAAGGCAGCTATTATGACATTTGTCTGGGACATTCTTATACTTTCTGAGGCTTAGCCCCTTACCATCATGGTGGGTAGCATGAAGACAAACACGGCAGGTGTTTTAAAGACAGTTACTATCACTTAATAAATTATCATGACCAAAGTGACTTGGAGAAGAAAGGGTTTATTCAGCTTTCACTTCAACATCACAGTTCGTCATTAAACGATATCAGGACAGAAATTCAAGCAGAGAACTTGGAGCCAGGAGCTGGTACAGAAGCCAAGAAAAAAATGCTGCTTACTGGCTTGCTCCTCATGCCTCACTCAGTCTGCTTTTTTAGAAACCAGGACCACCAGTTCAGGGATAGCACTATCCATAATGGGCTGGGCCCTCTCCAACACATCAATAACTCAGAAAATGCCTGCAGTCAGATCTTATGGGGGTATGTTCTCAATCGATGTTCTCTCCTCTCTGATAATTCTAGATTGTGCCAAGTTGACATAAAAGCGTTCAGCCTCCATTTAATAACCAGGACACATTTTGAGTCACTACTTAAGTTTCTGTTTACTGTCAAACTTAATTTTTGTTTCCTGGAGACTGACTCAAAGACATTGACCTCAAAGTCGCACTGCAAACTTGGAATCTGTCTTAGAAGGAAGCTCTGTACGTGGTTCCGGAGTAACTTTCTGAACAACTCTGTTTCACTTCTGTAACCACGCTTGCTTGAAGAGGTCCCTCACCATTTTAGTCTATAAAAGAAGTATGAAAAATTAGCTTGAATCAATCTTCTGAATTCTGCCTACTGGAGAGACTAGAATGGCTGTGAAAATCGTCTCCATTCATAGATAATTCTAATCATCAATATTGAGAAGACATTTCAAATTAGCTACTTGAATAAAAACAGGAGACACAAATACTGTAAAATGATAAATACTTAAGTGAAATATTTCCTTCAATACAATACAAAACAATATATTGGCATCAACCCCCAGTACAATGTTCAACTTGAAAAAAACATATGAAATAGAGAGTCATCTAAAGAGAGAAAATGAAATTATATTTTCATATATCTTTCATATCCATGCTATAAAGAGCTTAATCAGGTCAAGGGCTTTATCTCTTTAACAAAATTTATAAGCAAACAGTTTAATGATACATATTTACAGTGGAATAGAAATGGATTGAGTTTGTAACTTGTGAAACTATGTTGTGAATACATGCAATTTTCAATAACATTTTTTCAGTTTTTTATTATTTTCAATATGAAAATTTTTCTTATTTTCATAAGAAAACAATATTTTTGAAAACAATTTTTTGAATAATATTGAAATATATTTAAGGTAAGAATGATTTATTCAGGATTGTGTTAAAGAGCATGGCAAAGCAAATTGTGTGTTCTATCATAAAATATTCAGTTAGGTAATTTCTTCAGTTTACAAATAAAAGTTCATTCCCAATATTCTTTATTATTGAAGCCCAAATAAAGGACAAGGCCTGTACCTAATGATGTAACTTTGTAGAGCTTTTCATTGGAAAATTAATATTCAAATTTCAGCAGACTGTATTGGGGCAAGAATCTCTAATTTAAACAAATGTTCTCAAATGCTTACACTGTTTGGATAGTAAGTGTTACCCAAAAACATATATGCTTTAAGCTTATTCAACAGTGTATTGTGTATTTTTCTAAGGCTCTATTTTAACAAATGAATCAATGCATTTATAGATGTGTAATTGCACAGCAATATGGTGAGTTGATGGAAACTGATAGGTCAACAGCTTGGGTGGGACATTTTTTGGAGCCGTACATCATGCCATGGGTCTCTAATTACTTACAACCTCCATAAAGTGAGCAGCTGGGCTTTATAGAAACTTAGTATGACAATGCTCTCTTTCAACACAGGTTTATAGCAGTGGGCCAGCTGAATGTTGAAACCGGTAAAAATAGGAGCTCAAGAAAATTGTTTTCTCTTCTAACTTAATCACTCGAGCATTTTTATCACAGATATAGAAAGTGAGTAATATATCATATTTACCTTCTATACATTCACCGTTCATAAACCATTGTTCAAAAAGTTACTTGCCCCTACATAGTTTTTCAACAAACCTTATGTAAATATTGGGAATGACTATGTGGTCTGTTCATTTATGTTCAGAGAGTAATCACCTGTACGTTCAGATATTTATCAGTATGGAGAGAGAATGATAAGTGACGTTTCAATGGTAATGGCCTTCTTCTTTTAAACAAAAAATAAAAGACCATGAAGAGTCTCAGAGAAAGAGAGAAGTAAACAAATCACGCCATGCTACCCAATGTAACCTTTTGTAATTTCTTTATTCTTTTGCTCATGTTTGAATAATAAATAAGTTTCCATTTTGTCATTTTGCTAATTGGCACACATTGCTTCCTCCTACATATTTAGGAGTTTCACACTCTGAAATAACAGGAGGTCCATAAGATTAGCATCCTCACCACCCAGCCATCAGACTGGTGCTCCTCACATGAGAAAAAGAATTCCTTTATAATTTTGATCCCACTCCTTAGGAGGATTTGTGGGGGAAATGGTTGAATAATTAACACTGCAAACTCTCTAATTCTTTTAGCAAAGCTTATTTCACAGTTTTGCTTCAGTGTTCGCCAGCTGTAGAGAAGGCAATTCAAATTTCCTAAATTAATCCCAGCTGCAGTGCTTGCAACACAATTAGCACGTTTAAAAGTGATAAATATATGATAAAAACACAACAATTTGGGGTCGATTTAAACTAAGCTGTCAGAGACTTAGAGATTGCTTAGCTCCTATTCATTTCCTATCTGCTAATTGTAAATTCCAATAATCAATTAGGAATTGAGGAAAATATTGTAATTACTAAAATATTAGTACTATTTTCAAACATGTGTCTTCCCTTTAAACTCTTAGGAGGATTTTAAGAGAAAAGCTTCATATATTCAGAGAACACAAAATAAAGGTTATGACTTACTCATTTGCACATTTGAAAGAAGGTAGAAGAACAGTCATTGTGCTATCTAAAAAAATCCTCCTGGAGAAAGATCACTTTCGATAACAGCATTATTTATTACCCAGGCAATTTCTCAGTTATCCATATACATTTGATTTCTGTGCAAAGTTGGAAATATTTGGGAGGTAAAGACAAGTTCAGGAATGAAAATTTTGAAGTTCCATTTACATGAAAATGGTTTCTCGCTTTATAATATTATCTTTTGACCTCCATCTCTTAAACCTAGGATCAAAATTTTGAAATATAATTAGTCAGTCTCAATATTTATCAGCAAAGGAAAATAAGTTTTTTTTCGAAATCACTTTCAAGATGTTGCAACAGAGATTGTACTGTTTCTTTTGTAGATAAATCACATTACACAGTTTACTCTTCATATGTATGTTTTCATTTTATTCTCACTATGGACACAAGTGTTACTATAATCATTTTTGTACTTGAGAAAAATTGATTTCATGATGCATGAAAATTTTGTCAAAATAAACAACTCCATTAGATTGCATTTATATGTCAAGTTTGACATTTCAAAACATTTTAAAAATCACATTAATATACAGCTAACTTATATTTCATAAATAAGTGAAATATAGGGTTAAGTTACTAATATCATTTTTTCTTTGAGAAAAGTAGCACCTTCACCTTCATTTTTTTACTTTTGCAGACTTGAATCAGAGATACAAGAGAGAACACAGTTATGCGGCTTAGAGATAACGTCAATGAAAATGAACACAGAATAGTAAATCTGAAAATCACTGAAACTGGAGATTTACAAGTATGCAAAAATGCAGATCAGCCACTGAAAGCAGGAGAACATTTTTAAAAAGTAATGGTACATTGATTATCTGCATAGGGCATTTTAGATTTGAAAAATTATAAAAAGATATATCAAGAAAATAAGTACAAAAAGGTCAGTAATGATTTTATGCACAATAGTTACTTATTTCCATGCTATAGCCAAATATTTGACAAAGTCTAACTTAAGGAAGGAAAACTTTGTTTTGTTCACAGTTCCAAAGGATACAGCCCATGGAACAATATGATGGAAAGAGCTACAGGTAGCTGGTAATATGCCATTCACTGTTATGGAGCATTTGTTTTAATTATGCAAAGTTGTGTTGCAATTGTTTAACTATGTACAGATGTGTTGCTGTTTTACCTTGCTTGGCTAAGACACCTAATTAGTCTAAAAGAAACCTGAATAGCCAAGGGACAGGGAGGAGTTGTAGGTGAAACTTCTGAGCAGGGAAAGTAAGTAGGAGGACTTTAGGCTTTTGATAGCGATGAAAGAAAAGGAGGTGGCAGGGAGACAGCAGACAAACACAGAGGAAACTGGAAAGTAGGACGTACAGAATGAAAGAAAGGCGAAAAAACTTTAGGCAAAATGTAGATGAATCAAAACATGTAGATTAAGTCAAAAGAACTAGTGGGACAAGTCTAAGCTAAGGTTAAGCCAAACGTATATACATTAATAATTATAAATTAATAATAAGTTCCATGTCTTTATTTGGGAGCTGGTTAGTGGCCCAAGAAAATACCAACAATTCACTGTCAGGAAACATATAAATACTCTTCCTACACATATTTCACCTGTTTATTTATTCCAAGACCCAGACGATGATATCACTTCCTTTGCACCCTAATTAAACTTAATCTGGATAACCCTTCACAGGCATGATTGGAAATCAGTTTCCAATGGGGATGTGATAAGCTTAATTTAAAAACCTAGTCAATCTGAATTGAAAAATTTATACACTAAAGTGAAAAAAAAAACACTGGAAGGAATTGTGCTAGAATGTATTCGAGAACACATGTCTTTAGAGATAATCACATAGAAGCCATGTGATGCACGAACTCCTACTATAAAGTCCTAC